>JAKSZT010026914.1:16265499-16412713 GCA_026826555.1 Tolypeutes matacus | reverse complement strand
TTAGTCAAAATATGTATTCACTGTACATCAAGTTTCTCCTACTTAATAATCAAGAGTCCTGATATACATGCTCACTGTGGAAAAGTTGGGAAATACAAAAAAGGATAAAGAAAATAAAAATAACCCACAATCCTATCACCTAGTGATAATTATTAATTTCTGGTGTCTAATTTTTAGTATCTTTGTATATACACATTAATATGAATATATATTAATATAATTAGAGTCAAAATCTCTAAGTTTTAGTGTGAATTTTTGTTTTAATCTTAATAGATACCTAGAATGCCCATTCAACTTGAGGACTTTGGTTTTTCTTAAATTCTGGAAAATTCTCAGCCATTATCTCTTCCAACATTGCTTCTCCACCATTCACACTATTTCCTCTTTTTGCAACTCCTAGCTAGATGTAAATTGGTGCCTCTCAATTCATACTCATGTCTCTTTTCTTTCTTGCTCGGTGCTACATCTGAATGAGTTAGTATTATCTTCTAATTCACTAATTTTTCCCTTCAATATGTCTAATCTAGAGTTAACCAACCTATTTTGTTTTTTGTTTTAATTTCAATAACTTTTATCTTTTACATGGTCATCTATTTCATATCTACCAAATTTTGATTCGTAACCTCTTGTTTTTTGATAGTCATTACTGTTTTTTTTTTCTTTTTAAGGATCTTTAAAATACTGGAAGTCATTCTGAAATCACTCTAATATTTCCATTAGATTTTAAGTAAATTTATCTCCTGGTGCTCATGTTTGTTTCTCAGTATTGGCCTTCCTTGTATGTTTGCAGGCTCAGACTCTCCCTTTTCCCAGTGGTTTTAAGGTAGGCACCTTCCTTCTATCGCCCCTGACTTCTCAGCATGTGTTCTTATGCTAGGTGATACTAGGGAATTACAGTTCCCAAAGCTGAGCCATCTGGCAGCTCGACCACGTCCATCACCACTCCAGTCCACAGCTCTTTAAAGTGACAGCCAGGAGCAGGTGCTTTCAGACTTCTTCCATCTAGCCCCAGCCCAGCTCCCAGTTTCATCCAAGGTGTCTGATTCCAGTTCCCCTGCACAAGCCATTTCCACCAGCTCCTGAACCAAGGAGTCTAACTGCACATTTCTTTTCCATTTTTTGTCCCTGGAAATGTTTATCTTATTTTTCAGTATATCTGTATCTTTTCATTTTCTTTTTTTAATTTGTAATTGCTGTGTTTGGAGCAGAGTAAGAGCCAAAAGCAGCACCAAAATAGTAACTAACATTTATTGAAGACTTATTATGTGCCAGTTTTATATTTATTTTGTCATTAGATCCTCTCAACAATCTTCTGAAGTAGAAATTATCATTATGCCCATTTTATAGGTGAGAAAGCAAAGGCACAAGGCAATTAAGCAATCTTCCCAAGATCACTAGTAGTCAAATGAGATGTCTGATTCCAGAGCCCCTGCTCTTAATAATCACTGCTCTAGCCTGAAAACTCCATCCTAACCTGAAGTCTGTTTATAATTTTGACTCCCCCCACCACACACACACACACAACACTCACACACAAATGCATTTAACTGTGAACATTTTGTAAATAGGCAGGATTTTAATTGATAAAAGGGAATCAGAACCATATTCCAGGTTAAAAAAGATGCATATTAGACACATACCTTATTATGTGTTATTTAGTCTAGGTCTACCCTAAATCAGAAACATAGTTTTCAATGCCCATCTTTTTCCTAGAGCCCTTCCCTCTCTCCTTGAACTTCAAGCACTTCCATGCTTACTCTGTACACCAAGGACCATCCATCCAGGCGTTCCTATGGCTCACTCTCTCCACAACCCCGTCTCTGCTCTGCACATAATGCACAGGAAAGCACCTCATGAAGGCATTCGTATAAATTCCCTCAGGGGACTCTTGTTCTCTATTCCCTCATAGCCCAAAACCTTAATCTTAAAGGATTAAATTTGTGACTATGCAAAAGGAGCCAAAATGCTTTTAGGCTGCATTATTAAAATATTAGAAGGTTCTAGAGAGGAGAGGACATCACCATGTGACATGAGGGATACAAGTTGAGGAACCCCAAGGATAGCTGGCTGCCAGCATGGGAATATTACAGACTTTGAGGAGAAAGCATCACCTTACTGATGCCTCCATTTTGAACTTCTGGCCTCAAAACCCTTTCATGCCTGCAGAATTGCTGATGCAAATTACAGATTATGGATAGAACTACAGAATTCTTCATCACAGACAGCACAATGAACCAGGAAGTCATTATTTTGAAACTAAGGGCAGAACCAGCTATTCGAATGAATCCATGTGTGAAGGTAGATCTGATGCTGCCACATATCAGCTATGATTCTGGATATTTTCTGAACACCTACTATGTGCCAGGCACTCTGTTGATGGTTGGGAGAAAAAGTTGGGATGGTACAATTATTTCCCTTTCCATTGTCTTCCATCTTGAAATGCCCTACTGATCAATGAGAAATTGTCCAAGAAAAGAACAGAACTGTGAATATTCTACATGTTTGTGTAACTTTTGATCCCTGTAACAAATGTAAAATAAGATCATACTAACTTTGCACTTTAGAGGTCTTAGCTACATGGGGTCAACAAATATAATTGCACTTTGATAGTCACCTTCCGAAAATAAATAAATAAGGGCCTAGAAAAGTGAAGGTTATCAGTCTACTCTATGCTATGCTAATGATTCATTCAACATTAATTTAGCAGCTCTTAAAACCAGGCACTGTGCAAAACACTAGGAAAACACACCAAAAAAATACAAAAAAAAAACACTAGGCACACATGATCATCCTTTCTGTTTTCCAGGGTTCGCATATATTTTTCTCATTTAATCCTCACAACTGACCACTCCCGGAACAACATGCTCAGTTTAAAGAAATAAAGTAATCTTCCAGAAAATTTTCTGAAAGATAAAAAATATGTTTTGGAAGACAGGATTATGAAATATATAGATATTCCTTCCTAGGTTTACTATGTGGTTTTTTTGTTTGTTTGTTTCTATTTTTTAGGAGGTACCAGGGATTGAACCCTGGAGCTCATACATGCAAAGCAGGCGCTCAACCACTGAACTACACCAGCTCTTACTATGTGGTTTAAAAACACAGGTGATGGGGAGGAGATGTAGCTCAAGTGGTTGAGTGCTTGCTTCCCATGTACAAGTTCCCGGGTTCGACCTCAATACCTCAAAACAAACAAACAAACAAGAAAACCAACTCACACTGGGGAGCAGATGTAGCTCAGTGGTTGAGCGCCTGCTTCCCATCTACATGGTCCTGGGTTCAATCCCCAGTACCTCCTTAAAAACACATACAGGTGAGGTAAGAGATGAAAGGAAAGAATAAAATGGGTACATAGAAGTGAAAAGGTTAGGCAATAATAATTTGGGAAAAGTTCAATACTTGTTGATGAGAAAATTGCAGTTTGTTTTCTTTTTAGTATTGTTAAAAGTCATGATCAGGAAAAATCCTTAATTGCTGATGTTGAGGAAATTATGATATGGGCTTTTAGCATTTAACCCATCCTAACAACAACTTCAGAGCTTAAAAATATTTGAAGCTATGATGAAGAAATAGAGATGTGCCTGAAAAAGATTAAGCGGAACTTGAGACCAGAGGTAGACGACCAGTTAGGAAGTCTGTACAAAATCTAAGCAAAAGATAAAGTCTACACTTGTGCTGTGCTGGCAGGAATGGAAAAGGAAAGGCATTCAGGAAACACTATTGAGGAAAACCAACTTTGATAACCATGTGTGGATGGAAAATGAGTCAAATAGCTGGGTTTCAAACTTTGGAGAAAGAGATAGTAGTACCATTAACAGACACAGGAACCATGAGAGAAGGTGCAGGTTAGGACAAAAGATGAATGTAGGTTGATGTATATGACTCTGAAGTGTCAGGAGATATTCAACAGGCAGTTGAAATTAGGGTCTGAGAGCTTAGAGACATAGAGAAGAAAAGATGTCACACATGATAGTATCCAGTACAAAGCCTGGACCCTTATGCCCTCTGCTTCTGTCAGACCAAACCATCTGCGGTTTCCTAACAGAGGCAGCACTCTCACATTTCAGGCTCCAAACTTTCCTATAAAGCCAGGCACTTTTCCCCTACTTTACACCTGGCTACCTCCTAGTCATCCTTTAGGGTGCTCAGGTATCATCTTCCTATCCCCCCCACTCATTTCAAACCAGGAGGATGGTACCTATATCTTACCTCTTTCTATTTACGTACCCAGTTTCCAGCACCATGCCTAAAAGAGTAGGCACTTAAAACAACGACTGAAAGAGCAACCTTGGCAGTCGTTCAACAAGCACTGCAAGGAGCTGAATCCTCTTAGAGGGGACTGCTAAAGAAATGAAGTTGGATGAGATTTCCTAACAAGAGAAAAGAAAACTAAGTGGAACACCTTCATTTAAGGAGCAGTCCTGACAATGCTTCTTGACTTCTTTCAGTCCCAAACATCTCATTTATAACACAGGGAAAATTGCTCCCACCTCAGAGGCACTGAAAGAATCAAATAAGATAGCATATATAAAGCATTAGTATAATGCCTGGCATATAAGTACTCAATGTTCCCTTCTTCTCCCCAATCCCAGCTGAAAACATGCTGGAGTCTGCTTTTTCTTTCCAACTTTAGCAACTGCTATACTCTGAAAGGCAACCCAGCCTAGAAAAATAATGGACACTTAAGAAAGAGAAGCTAACGTGGGGAGTTTTCCCTAGAACAGAGTTGCTCAACCTCAACGCAATTGACATTTTTGGCCTAATGACTCTTTGTTGTGGGTAGCTGCCCTTTGCTCTGTGGAATGTTTAGCAGCATTTCACTGAACTCTACCCACTAAGTATCAGTATCACTCTCCACCCTCACCCCAGTTGTGACAATCAAAAGTCTCCAGACATTGCCAAATATCTTCCTTGGGGCAAAATCTCCCCTAGTTGAGAACCACTGCCCAAGCACTACCTGAAATTTCCATAGGGCCTAAATCCTTTCCCTGACATCTACAAATACAGATCATAAATTTGTTCCCCCACTGACTGATTCTATCCATCAAATTATGCTTAGACTTTATAAGTCATTCTCCTTAAAGAGTTAACCAAAACTGGTAGTTATTCCTAAATGTTAAGGAAGTCATCACAGATTATGCAGTCCAACCTCTCAATGCATTTTCACACTTAAAGCCAAACTAATATAACGAAAACAGGATTTGCCAATTTTTGTGTCTTTGCACAAAATTAAGAGATTTGTCCCAGTATTCAACAGTGTCCAATCTTTTATCTTCATCCTCAAAAGTATTTAAACTCATGTCTACAGGTGGTGCTAAGTTGATACTGTATAAAATGAGTTTTAGTTGCCTAAGGGCATTTACAAACTTAAATAAATGCTACTAACATACAAACTACAGCATTATATCTAAGTATTATTATGTATCATGAGCACATATGTCACAACAATATAAAAAGTTATGTACACTAACAAAAAACAGAAGAGAAAGTAGAGAAACAAAAACTGCATTAACAGTTCACCAGGGAGTTTTTTGACCAATTGAAGTTAACAATTATAGCATAGTATTTAAGAGTAGACTTGGATTCGAATCCCAATGTCATTACTTTCTAAATAGTTGAGCTTGATCAAGTTACTTAATCTCTCTGTTTCCTCATTCATAAAATGGAAATAATTATAGTAGCCACTTTATAGGATTGTTGTGGGAAGTGAATTAGTTACAATAGGTAAATTGCTGAAACAGTGCCTGGACATCTTATTTAAGTATTAAATGTTATTATTTATCATTATTTTAGGGATGCATAAGCAGAAAGAAGCATATCTTGGGTGGTTGCATAAAGGCAAGGACAGTAGAGTAAAGCATCAATAAACTTTCACCCAAATGTCCTGGGTTCATATTTCAATTGCTTAATCAGTTGTTTCATTTGGGCTTCAATTTTCTCATCTGCAAGACAGAAGAATTCTTGTCCTCCTTAAAATATTCTAATAAAGGGCAGAGTCAGGTAAGCACATGCATAGAATCCAGGGAGGTCAGGTTTAAAAGTCTTTGCTTTACTCTACATAGAGTTTGAAAGCTTTATATTAAAACAAGAACATGCTAAAAAGTAAAAAAAAAAAAAAAGTTTATATTCTAAGTGTAAGATAGGCACGCTAAACCTACGAGGGTAGCAGGAATACATTAAAAGCATTGGCAGGGATTTGGTAACTCACCATTCAAAAAAACACGACCACATCATCAGGCCCCTAAATGACCTTTTCTTTTCATTTGTAATGATTCATTATTTCAAGGTGAAGAATGATGTTGGAATAAATAGGATTTGATTTGTATCAGGAGCGCCCCAACAGTTTTACGTTTATGTCTATTTTTAGACAGAAAAATCACTGACTTCCCACATACTGATGATTTCAAAATCATCAAGTGATTTTGATGCTGCACTTTATACTATTTAGGAAGGGGTATTTTTTTTACCATTGTATATTTTTTTATTAGAGAAGTTGTAGGTTTATAAAAAATCATGCATAGAGTTCCTATACCACTATATTATTAACGTCTTGCATTAATGTGATTCATATGTTGCAACTGATTAAAGAACATTTTATCAATTGTATAACTATGGTACATGGTTTACTGTTAGAGTAATTTTAATAAACAACTTTTTTAAAGTAAAAGTTGCAATGCCAATCACATGTGAGGCAGGTGTCAGGGACAGAACTGTGTCCACTGCTGCTAAAAAGCGCAAAGAAAAAAGAAAAATTAGCCTTTCCTATTCATTCAGCCAAATGCCGCCCCGCAATGCGTCGGAGGCGGGATCTGGGTCCCAGGGTCCCAGGGAGCGGGTCTTCAAAGTAGCTAGCTTTTAGCTGGCGAAGAGCAAGGTCACGGCGCCCTTTTCACGACACTTTCCGAAAAATCCCCGAGAATTCGCTAGTGGTTGTCATTGCCCCAGGGTGGGGCAGGCTCAGGGCCTCCTCCCCCACGGGTCCCGGGAAAAGAGGTGGCGCGTTTGTAAGCTGGTCTAGTCTGGTCTTCCAGGGTCGCACGCGCCCCGACGAGGCAGGCTAGCACGTGGCGCCCGCAACCGGCACGCAGCTGCCTCTGCCCCCAGGCGAGTCTCTCTGATTGGCCAAAGGCGCCCGAGCCTGAGCCTCTCGGCAGCAGGCTGCTACTTGGCCAAATTCGGCGGGCGCCGGGAGAGGAGTCGCGGCCACGCGGGCAGCTCCCGGCCGGCCGGTACCGCGCGCTGGCCCCACGCGGACAGCAGGGCACCACCCAGCGCCCGGGCCGCGCAATCCCACGTGGGCGGTGGCCTTAGGCAGCCGCCGCCACCCTCCTCCCCACGTCGGGCAGCGCTCACCTCAGCGCTGGCGGCGCCTCCACCTTCAGCTTTTTGGGTTTCGGCTCCTCCTCGGTCGCTGCCATCTTCGCGTTCCCACCGTACTTCGGCTCTGGTGCGCCCCACCCCCTCGGAGCCCTGGCCCCGCCCCCTCTCGCATCTCCGCCTCTTTTCCTCCAAAGCACGCCCCTCTCCCCGCCTCTTAAGGCCCCGCCCAGTCCGTGCCTCTCCTGTCCACAACCATTGGCCTTACCCATCGGCCCCACAGTCAATACCCCGCCCTTTCTTGACTCCGCCTCCCCGCCTGTAGGGGACCCCAGACTGAGTTAGGCCGCGGATGAGCGCCTGCGTCTAGGTGGTGCGAAATCCCCATTCTTCTAGATCCTAGATGACCTAGAAGATTTAGCTCCTCAATCTCAAGAAACGTCTTTCTTCTCATTTAACTTCTTCCGGCTTATTTAATCTTTCCATTACTGCAGACGGAGTCGGTGTCTTTGAAGCTGTTAATCAGGCAGTCTCCTGGGCACTCTAACTGCGGGGTCCTTATGGCCTTCTCAGCTGTCTCTGCCTAGGTCGGGAGAGGACCTGGTGTCGAATCACTGACGGGACCAGGTACCGGGGTGAGTGTGAGGGGCGGGAAGTCTGCAGTCTGGGAACGACTCGGAAAATGGGGAATAGGCCTAATACCTGGGGCTCCGGTCTCCAGGTTAGGTTGCGGGAGCATCTCCCGTGTTGTGGGTAGGAGCCGCGCCTTCCTCCCGACCTCCGGTGCAAGCAGGACCGGAAGGAAGCAGTGCACCTGCGGCCGGGTGTTCTCAGCGGCTCGGGCCTGCGAGGTTCAAGCTACTTAGGGTCTGTATACGCTCTGGCGCGGGAAAAAGATCTTGTCACCCACACTGAACTAAAGTGCCGACGACTCGCACCTCAGGTGCAGGCTTTCTCTTCGTAGAACCAAACCCCTGACAGCTGAGCGGACGTCCTGTTAGAGGATGGCGCCGGTATGCGCCTTGGGTGGAACTCAGGAGGTGGCAGGGACTGATTGGATATGGTGGATTTGGATTGAATTTAAAGTTTATGCCAAGATGACCAAGAAGGTGATGCCACTATAAAATTAGGAACCCTCATTTGAGGAGGAGGAATTTTGAGGAGAATGGATGATATGTTTAGTTTGGAATATATCGAATTTGAAACGTTTAGGTGGAGACGGTAAAATGATTTAAAGAAAAAAAAAAGCTTGAGAATTAAACTTGAAGACTCATATAGGATCCAGTTGAATCTTGAACTCCTGCTCTTACCTGCCCTTAGGGACTAATTATCAGAAACCACAGTCAATGCAGAAATGTCCAATATGGTAGTCAATTAGCTTAGATCACGCAATAAGTGTCAGAGCCAGGATTTAAACCCACTTATTGTGTGATCTAAGCTAATTGACTTACCTTTCCCAAGACTTTATTGTCTTATCTGTAAAATGGGGAAGAGAACAGTATTTATAGCATAGAGCTGTGAAGATTAAATGTGATAATGTAAGTAAGGCATTTAGTATAATGCTTGGCCCACACTAAGTACTCAATACATTTTATGTATTAGTAATTTATCCTTAATGAATAACATTTTGAATAGAACTGAAAGATTAATTTTTGCAAAAGATGTCATATTCCAAAGCTGGCTCACCTGAAGTGCTCAAAAAGTGAGTTAATTACAGTGGTAATAGTTAAAGTTAGCAGGCACTGTATGTCAAGTCCGTGTATTCCCATGGCACTTACTATTTTAATACTGTATTAGCCAGGGTTCTCCAAGGAAAAAGAACTGACAGGAGATAGATATAAATATTAAGAGATTTATTATAAGAACTAGCTCATACAACTAGGGCAAATCCAAGTTCCATAGGGCAAACCACAAGTTGGGAAGTCAATAAAGATTTTCAGTGAATTTCCCAGGAGAGGCTGGCTGGCTGAAGTAGAGATGGAAATTCTCCCTTCTAAGTGTTGAAATCATCTGTTTTCCCTTTAAGGCCTTCAACTGATTGGATGAGACCTCTCATCACTGAAGGCCTAGTCTTAAGTTGATTTAGATGGAATCAGCCATAGATGCAATCAACTTAGTGATGATTGAAATCCATGAAATATCCTCATAGTAACAGTGAGGCCAGTGCTTGCTTGATCAAACAACTGGACACCATAATCTAGCCAAGTAGACACATGAACTTAACCATCACAAACACCAAACTAGAAATATGTCTAACACAAAGTAAACCTACTAATCAAACATCTGACTGGATGAAGTGGAAAAATTTAGAAGGTCCCAAGACTGAGGTTTTCGGGTTTATTGCTACCAATACAAATTGATTGCTTGGCTAAACAGAGATAGCTTTGAATAAAGAAACATTTTTTGTTACTAGTAAACAGGAACCCTAAACTATTATCAGCATTTATACTTCATTAATAATAGTAGTTACTAAAGCAAATGTCTTGGTAATTAGTATTATTTACTTGATAACTATTGAACATATACCAAATGGGAAGGAGAACTCATCGCCAAATAGTCTTTAAATGTCAGTGCTTTCATAAAATAAATGACTTCATTTCCTCCAAAAAGAACTGGTCAGGTTGATGTCATTGTTTTCTGTGTCAACAGAACTGAATGAATCAGTTCTGGAAAGCCTTCCTTTCCTTTTTCATTGGAATTTATCTTCATGCACAAAAGCTAAATTCAGAGATAGTAAACTCTTTCTTCTCAGGCTGCATTTATCATACAGTACTATTATGTTGAATGATTAGACCGCTAGACTAAACATCTGATAATGATGCTATCCACATAAAAGAAAGAAACAAGGTAATTAGACATTTTTCTGCTGTTCTCCATACTGCGGGGAAAATAAACTTTTTTATTTTGACATAACTTATACTCAGAAAAGTATATAAATGATAACATAAAACCCAATGAATTATCACAAAATGAACACAACTTGTAACTATTACCCAGATCAAGAAATGAAATATTATCAGAACCACAGAAGACCCTTCTATCCCCCTCTCAGTCACTACCTGCATTCTCCTCCATTTGATTTCTTCTACCATATTTGTTTTGCCTGTTCTAGATGTTCATATAAATGGAATCATACAGTAGGTATTCTTTCATATCTGGTTTGGTTTGTTCCACATTATGCTTATAAGATTCATATGTTTGCTTCGTTTTCTTTGCTGTATAATGTTTCATTTTATAAATGTTACAGTTATTTTTTCCATTGTACTATTAGTAAACATTTGAGCTGTGTGTGGTGGATTTTGGCTATTACAAATACTTCTATACTTGTTTTTGGTGCACATGTGTACACATGTGTACCTGGAAATGGATTTATATGTCTCAAGATATTAAGAATACTTTTTATTAATTGAGATATTCACATACCATGAAATTCATCATTTTAAAGTATATAATTCAATGGTACTTAGTATATTCACAAAGTTTTACAACCATCACCTTTGTCCAATTCCAGACAGTTTTCATCACCTCAAAAGAAACACCAAAACAATTACCATTCACCCCTCTTTCCCATCCCTCATCCCCACCCCAACCCCAGCCCCTGGCAACCACTAATCTACTTTCTATCTCTCTGAATTTACATATCCTGGAGATTTCATACAAATGGAATCATACAATGTATGGCCTTTTATGACTGGCTTCTTTCATTTAACATGTTTTTGAAGTTCATGTTGTAACATGTATCTGTAACCGATTGCTTTTTATGACTAAATAATATTCCATTGTGTATGTATACCACATTTTGTTTATCCATTCATCTCTTGATAGACATTTGGGTTGCTTCCACCTTTTGGTATTGTGAATAGTGCTGTATGAACATGCATGTATAAGTATTTGAGTACCTGTTTTCAATTCTTATTGATATCTATGTAGGAGTATCATAGGGTAACTCTATATTTAACTTTTTGAGGAACTGCCAAACTGTTTTCCCCGATGCCTGCACCATTTTACATTCCTACCAGTAATGTGCGAGGGTTACAATTTCTCTATAATCTTTCTAGCACTTGTTACTGTCTGCCTTTTTGATTATATAGCTGTCCTCACGGATATGACGTTGTATCTCATTATGGTTTTTATTTGTATTTCCCTTATGTCATAGTTTGCCAGGCTGCTCTAACAAATACCACAAAATGAGTTGGCTTAAATAGTGGGACTTGATTGGCTCACAGTTTTGAGGCAAGAAACAGTCCAAAATCTAGATATAGGCAAGGCTTTCTTTCTTCTAGGATTGGTGTGGGCAATCTTCCATCACATAGTGGTGGTCTTAGTCTTCTCCAGTGGCTTCCAGTAATCCAAATTAAAACCCACCCTGGGGAAGCGGCTGTGGCTCAATCAGTAGGGCTCCCGTTTGCCATATGGGAGGCCCCGGGTTCGGTTCCCGGGACCTCCTGGTGAGGGCAAGCCCGCCCGCACGGCGTGGTTAGCTGACCCAGCGAGCACGAGCAGCAAGGGGGGGATAAATGAATAAATAAATAAAAAAAATAATAATAAATTAAAAAATAAATAAATAAAACCCACCCTGCTTCAATTTGGCCACACCTCAGCTAAAAATAACATCTTCAAGAGGTTCTGTTTACAAAGGAGTCACACCCACACGAATGTGGATTAAGATTAAGAACATGTATAAATGGGGGTACATGCTATTTGTATATATCCTTTGGAGAAATGTCTCCAGATCCTTTACCCATATTTTAATTGGGTTATTTGCATTTTTATTTTTGAGTTATAAAAGTTCTTTATATATTCTGGATGGTAGCCCTTGTCAGATTTGCAAATATTTTCTTCCATTTTGTGGGTTGTCTTTTCACTTTCTTGATAGTGTCTTTTGAGACACAAAAGTTTTTAATTTTGATAAGTCCAGGTTATCTGTTTCTTTTGTTGTTTGTACTTTTGGTGACATATCTAAGAAACCATTGCCTCATCCAAGATCATGAGGATTTATGCTTGTTTTCTTCTAAGAATTTTATAGTTTTAATGTTTACATTTAGGCTTTTATCTATTTTGACTTAATTTTTGTATATGGTGTGAGATAGAGGTCTATCCAACTTCTTTTTTTTTCCCCCATGTAGCTATCCAGTTGTCCCAGCACCATTTGTTGAAGAGACTGTTCTTTCCCCATTGAATGGTCTTGGCACCCTTGCCAAAAATCAGTTGACCTTATATGTAAGGCTTTATTTTTAGACTCTCACTTATATTCCATTGGCCTATGTGTTTATCCTTATGCCATTAGCCCACAGTCTTGGTTACTATTGCTTAATAGTAAGTGTTGAAATTGGGAAGTGTGCAGCCTGCAACTTTGTTCTTCTTTTTCAAGATTGTTTTGGCTATTCTGAATGTCTTGCATTTCCACATGAATTTTAGGATCACCTTGTCAATTTTCATAAAATAAAGCAGCTGGGATTTTGATAGGAGTTATATTGATTCTGTAGATTCATTTTTGTTATATTGTCATCTTAACAATATTAAATCTTCTAATCCATGAGCATGGAAGGTCTTTCCATTTACTTTGGTCTTCTTTAATTTCTTTCAACAATGTTTTGTAACTTTCAGTCTACTGGCTCTTTGCAGTTTTAAGTGAAATTTTTCTTTTATTTCATTTTCAGATTGTTTATTGTTAATGTATAGAAATAGAATGATTTTTATATGTCTATCTTGTACCCACATCCTGCTGAAATTATTTTTCATCTCTAATAGTTTTTTTTTGTGTGTGTGGATACCTTTGGGTTTTCTGCATATAAGATCATGTCATCTGCAAATAGAAATAGTTTTACTTCTTCCTTTCCAATCTGGAAGCCTTTTATCTCATTTTCTTGCCTCATTGCCCTTGTTAGACCCTCCAGTACAATGTTGAATATAAGTGGTGAGAACAGACATCCTTGTCTTTTTCCTGATATTATGGGGAAAGCTTTTGGTCGTTCATCATTAAGTATGATGTTAGCTGTGGGGGATTTCATAGGTGTCCTTCACCAAGTTGAGGACGTTATTTTCTATTCCTAGTTTAAGAGTTTTTATCATGAAATAGTGTTAGATTTTGTCAAATGCCTTTTCTGCACCTTTTGAGAGGATCATGGTTTTTTGTCCTTAATTCTGTTACTATTGTGTATTACCTTGATTTTTTTTTTTTTTTTTCCTATCAACTTTGCATTCCTGGAATAAATTCCACTGGTCATGGAATATAATCCTTTTTGTTTGTTGCTGAATTAGATTTGCTAGTTAAGAATTTTTGCATCTTTATTCATAAGGAAATTCATCTGTAGTTTTCTTGTGATATCTTTGATTTTAGTGTAAAGGTAATATAAAGATACTTTTTGATATATAATAAATTTAAACTTTTTCTGCCCACAGAAAATGATCCACAGCCTATTTCTCATAAACTGTTCCGGTGACATATTTCTAGAAAAGCACTGGAAGAGTGTTGTGAGCCAGTCTGTCTGTGATTATTTCTTTGAAGCTCAAGAGAAAGCTGCAGATGTTGAAAATGTACCACCTGTCATTCCAACACCTCACCACTACCTCATCAGTATATACCGGGACAAGCTCTTCTTTGTTTCTGTCATACAGACTGAAGTGCCACCTCTCTTTGTAATTGAGTTCCTACATCGAGTTGCTGACACTTTTCAGGTTGGTTATTCATCAGACCTTTAGAACTTAAATTACCCTTGTTAGTTGGGGTAAGACACCTGATTATATTCTTCAGTTAAACAGTTCCCCCTGACCCACCCCACCCCCACCCCCACCCCACCCCAGATGGCTGTTTGCTCATTTTTGCTTGTTGTTTGCACACGCTGTTTTTGCTCCTTGTCTGTTTTTTCTTTAGGAGGCACTGGGAACTGAGCCCGGGGCCTCCCATGTGGGAGGTGGGCGCTCAACTGCTTGAGCCACATCTGCCCCCTGCCCATTTTATTTTGCTTGTTTTCTGCTCATTGTTTGTTCATTGTTTTTGTTTTTTGTTTTTTGGTGGTTTTTGTTTTTTTCTTTTTTGCTCATCTGCTAGTTGTGTTTTTTTCCCTCATTGTCTGCTCATTGTCTGTCTTCTTTAGGAGTCACCGGGAATCAAACCCGGGACCTCCCATGTGGGAGGCGGGCACTCAACTGCTTGAGCCACATCCACTCCCCCAGTTAAACAATCTTTCTCACTGTCTTGCTCATTCCTCTTTTCAGTTAAGTATATTCGTAAACTCTTTTCTGAAAGATATACTGTAGCACATATGACTGTTCCACTCACTGTTTTAGGAAAACAGTACAATGTCCTAGTCATGGAGGCCCTGTTTTCATTCGTGTGTGTGTGTGTGTGTGCGCGCGCGTGTGTGTGTAACAAATTATGTCCTCAGGAAACAATAGTGCCCTCCACATCAATTCTCTGGCTGGTCCCAAAATGTTTATTGGTTATGAACTCTTCTAATATTTAGATTTTGTTATTTTCTTATCTGACTGAATATACCAAATGATTTTAAATTTATTCATGTGTGTTTTGGGTAGCTAGCTAATCAGGGCAAATGTAGTTTATAGCTCACATTCCTGTTGAGTATTTCAGTGTACTTTCTGACACAATATTTAACAGTAATTCAATTCTTCATTTGTCTAAAAATACTAATAAAATATTGAGGAATGATATCGAGGACAATAGAGGTTTTTTTCCCATTTTATGTATTTTCAGCATCTTAAACAGTTTTACATTATGCTAATGAAAGTTTACCCTCAGAATAAAAAGTACTTAGCAAGCCTTTCTTTGTGCCTTCCATTGTACAAATTCTGTATGTTTTGTTAGGACTACTTTGGTGAGTGTTCAGAGGCTGCAATTAAGGATAATGTGGTCATAGTATATGAGCTCTTGGAAGAAATGTTAGACAATGGATTTCCACTGGCTACTGAATCTAACATTTTGAAAGAACTTATTAAACCACCAACAATTCTACGTTCTGTTGTCAACTCTATTACAGGTAAGGTAAAAACATTGTATTAGGAACTGAGCAGTTAAAACTTTATAAACAACTCATTGCTGCTTATTTTGTGACAGATTATTAAGGTATTTAACACTAAATAACAAAACTGAATAAATTATACCAGCTAACCCTTAAAAAGCCAGTACATGAGTTAACTTAGAAGAACATTTAGTCTCTTTATAAACTGACATTTTAATATGCCATTATGCTGTGACCACACAGTTACTAGATGGTAGAAAATTTAAGGCTCTCCACCACAGAGTATGTTATATCTCCTCCAAGTCTATGCAGAAGATGTATTTCTTAATTATGCATAAATATGCATAAAGAAAAAAAACTAAAATGGATACAATGATTATCTCCAGGTAAGGAAATATACAGATAATCTTTATTTTTGCTTTATATTTTCTAATTTTCCAAAATGTACTTTACAGTCAGAAAAAAATTTATTAAAGTATAGAATGAAAGAATATAACATAGGTTCATAAGGCAGTATATTATAACGTTCAAGAGAATAGTTCAGTGGATGAATTAGAGTAGGTGGCCTTGAAGCAGGACCCTGGGAATCAGAATTTAGTAAGAAAGGGAAGAATAAGCATTCATCACAGACAGAACTGTATGAGAAAAAAACACGAATGAAAAACTGAGTTTTATTCAGAGGATGTTGCATTAATTTATTTAGCTGAAGCAATGACTGTTTTAAGGAAAGTTGAGGAAGTCCTTGAATACTAGGCTAAATGTTTAGCTTTAATTATAAAGCCAGTGGAGGAACATTGAAAGTTTTTGAGCATGAAGATAACATAATTAGAGCAGTGTTTTTGGAAGAGTCTTCTGGAAGGCAACAGATTGGAGGCAGAAACACCAACCATAAGCAGACTACAAAATTATATAGATAGTATGATTGCAGCTATATATAAAAGTACAATCAGAAAAAAAACAATTATTAAAATAGAAAAAAT
The DNA here is from genome assembly GCA_026826555.1 of Tolypeutes matacus. Lineage (NCBI taxonomy): Eukaryota > Metazoa > Chordata > Mammalia > Cingulata > Chlamyphoridae > Tolypeutes > Tolypeutes matacus. The sequence goes on along the minus strand of JAKSZT010026914.1, from coordinate 16,396,437 downwards.
AATAATTGCAACTTATGTATGGGGAAGAATTCTAAAGAAATATACCAAAATGTTAATGGTAGTTGTGTTTTGGTGACTAGAAGATAGATTATTTTTTACCACTTTTCTGAACTTTCCACATTTTCTTTATTAAGCATATATTTCTTTTCTCATAGAGTTACTTTTGAAATGGAAATGGAAAGTAATCAAAATTTTAAATATGTCACAGCTCAAGTTATGTATTTTGGACAACCAGACTTATTTCCAGACCTATGTCAGTTTTCATGGAAATTAGCCAGATATTGAACATTAGCCATATTGCAGCCATATGGGTGTGCTGACCTTAAAATGGGAGAGCTAGAGTATGTTCTTCATTCAATTACTCCACTGACGTCTGCCTGGCAGTATCTCATGTAAAATTAAGCTGAATACCAAAGGACCTAGTTACCATTCTGTATACTCAGTGAAACATTTTATCAGCAGATTTTTAAACCAGCCTCTTTTTGTAGGGTGAGATTTTGGTTTTTAGCCACTGAAATTAGGTTAGGTAACTGTTAACACACAGGAAGCAAAAGAAAGCAAATGAATTTAACCTGGTTTGGCAAGTAGACGGAGGACCACATGGCCTATTTCTGTCTTCTAGAAATTTGATCATGTTGGTATGACTGTGTCTCCAACAATTCTCCTAGAAGCTATCCACAACTTCAATAAAGAAAAGCCCAAACATTGAAGAGGCAGCTTAAGTATTCTTTTTTTTTTTTTTCCCTGTTAATAGCTTTTTTGATGACCGTTTACGCATCAGCTTTGCTTTCTCCTTTTCTGATTTCTAGGCAGTAGTAATGTTGGGGACACACTCCCCACTGGGCAGCTATCCAATATCCCATGGCGCCGGGCAGGGGTAAAGTACACAAACAACGAAGCCTATTTTGATGTCATTGAAGAAATAGATGCAATTATAGATAAATCAGGTAATTGAGTGTATCTGGTCTTACTCAGCTAACATAAGCAATAAGAAAATTGAAATCCCTTGGCAGTATGGTTTAAGCAGAACAGCATTGGATTTCTCATGGTTTAAGAATCTGTTTATTTTGCCCTGGATTATATATCATTTTCATAACCACTTTAGTTGAGATCTGCCAAACAGGTCTTGTGATCTTAGTTTAATCCAGTCATTTCCCTGTATACCTCTCCTTCTTGCCATTTATTCATTCTAACATTTAGTGAGTGTATCTATCATATATCATTCTTTTGCTTTGATTTTATGTGCAGTACTACTACTAGAGTTCCCTTTCTGCTGTTTTTTTAACCAGACAAAACAAAGATACTCTATTAGAATCATAAAACTACATTATTTAAAATATCTAGTTCAACCTGCAATTTTTATATGTAAGTCAACTAAGACCCAGAAGGGTTAAGTGACCTGCTTAAGGTCAGACAGCTAGTTGGTGTGATGATGATGAGTTATTGTGAATTATGACCAATATCTCTTCTCCAGTGAGCCCTTTTCATTATAAGCATTCCATCCTACAGAATAATAAATCATGGCTCCTATTTCTATTAAGTTAGCAGGGAGCTTAATCCATTTCATGAGAAACTTCCTTCTAGAATTTAAAAATATTTTAATCTCATATCCAGCAGTCTTACAAGGGTGATGCTATGAAGGAAAAAGGTTTGATTTTCCTTTGAATTATATTCCAACCAGAGTTAGGTACAGGCCAGGGCACTCAGTGAAGATGCTGTCTGACCTAGTGTAAATGGATCCTCTGTGCACTGACCTGTTAATAGAGGTACAAAGCTTTAAGTCTGACACTCTTGGAGTATCTCCATTTCTCCAGATATAGTGATAACTCTAGTACAGACCCAGATTCCATTGATGCTATCACCCTTTTATTTCTTTCTTCAGGATCTACAGTCTTTGCAGAAATTCAGGGGGTCATTGATGCTTGCATTAAACTGTCTGGAATGCCTGATCTTTCCCTTTCTTTCATGGTAAGTTTTGCTCTCCTGTTTTGTAGCCCTTTGCATGCCAACTACATATAGGAAGTACCAAATGAATGATAATTAGTGAGACAGGTTTGCATCTTAGATTGCAAAGGATTATCTCAGAAATAGGTCTAGCATCCCAAGACAGTAGCTTACGTGATGAAAATGGCCTTTATGGAAAGGCTGAGGAAAGGATTTTGCCTGAGGGTGCTAGACACAGCTTAAATTGGCTGGTTTATTTCTGCAAATCTACAGTGTCATTTTTTACTAAATAATTATTTGATTTCCTGATATGAAAGGGCATTGGACTTTTACATTATTTTAGATTCAGCATGACTTTTGCTAAGAACAATCAAGAGAAATGAGTTCTGGTCCTCCTCCACTAATTTGTCTTGACCTTAAGCTCTTTGAACTTTGATTTTTTTTTTTTTTTTTTAATCTATGAAATGGAAATTCGACTACTCGCCTTTTCTCATAGAGTTCTTCAGATTCAAATATAAATATGGATATAAAGTCCTTGCAAACTTTTAAAGCACTATAAAACACTATAAGGTTGTATCATAATAGCAAACTTTTACATGACTGTTTTATCTTTAGAGAACGTGCTAATTTTCCATAATATCTGAGTAGAGTGGCCATATTCATTATACTCTATGTATATGGCTGTCTCCTGTTTCCCTGGCAGAACCCAAGGCTTCTGGATGATGTCAGCTTCCACCCCTGCATCAGGTTCAAGCGCTGGGAATCTGAAAGAGTTTTGTCATTTATTCCTCCAGATGGAAATTTCCGACTCATATCATACCGTGTCAGCTCACAAAAGTAGGTTGATGGAGCATCCAGAATCTGCCATCATTTTTCAATGTCATAGGTAGAATTTACCTTTTCCTATTTCATCAGGCAGTTAGGTACCTGAGTTCATCATTGTTCCCTTTAGCTATGACTCACCAGGAAACCAGTGAAAATTGGTTAAAATACATGTGTAAAGTAATCAGTGTACCTTGAATCTAAAAGTATAGAATAGTAGTTAATGGGACCGTAGTAAAGTGTGTAGCTGAGAGTAGGAATTTAGAACTTGCATGACCTGGGCAAACCATGAAGTCATGTCCTTTTTATACTATGGGCTATAGACTTCATTGCTGATAGCTAGAGAGAAACATGTTTCCATGTCCCTCTAGGACATCTCCCATCCAACCAGCTTTAAAAAGTCACTCTTCTTTATTGAGTTTAAATGAACGATTTAACATTGTGATTTGTAGCTAGTTTGTCCTCTTCAAAACAGCAGGAAGTATTTGGGTGATATCAGGACAGGACTCAAAAGCAGAGGAATTGTTTCTTTTTTGGTTTTGGTTTTTTTGTTGTTTTTTTGTGTGGTGTTTTGTTTTCCCTCTTAGCACATAGGAACTGCTTTATTTAGTTTGTAGAATTTTGAATTATCATTCTGTGGGATCTTAATGCACTTCTTTAAACTAGGGCTATTTGCCTTAATTGTTCATACTACAGTTAAGCTTTGATTTCTATCTTGATTTGTATTCTTGTTGCTCAGAAATCATACAATTCCCAGCCCAGTGGTATGAGAACATTGTGCTGTACCCATCTCTGCCTTGTGCAGATGCTGAGTTTACAGCTCTGGAGATTAAGGGCCCAATAGTTGGGATTGGAGACAGGGAAAGATACTCTGGACCAAGGCTTTCAGGCCACCTCTGGAGCTGTCCCACACCATTAATTGTGTGTAAATGCTTTTGTTTCTTTCTCCCCTTAGTCTAGTGGCAATTCCAGTGTATGTGAAACATAACATCAGCTTTAAGGAGAATAGTTCTTGTGGCAGATTTGATATTACCATTGGACCAAAGCAGAATATGGGAAAAACTATTGAAGGAATCACAGTAACAGTTCACATGCCAAAAGTTGTGCTGAATATGAACCTGACACCAACACAAGGCAGCTATACATTTGATCCAGTCACCAAGGTACAGCCACTCCAGATCAAGAGTGAGCAAGTGTTTCTGCAATCTTTATTTTGTGATTTGGGGACAGGGGTGAGGAATGGGAGGTGGTAGTGTCTTGTCAAAACTAAAGTTCCTATCAAAACCTAGAGAGCCTACTGTGCTGTGCTTCTGCCCTTGGCTGTGGAGAGAATCCTGCATCTGCTAATGACAAGATGAACAGAAAAGACTGTACCAGTGAAACTTGTCTGTCCTCCTTCAGAGTGTATCTTTACTTATCCATTTGATAATCCAGAGACTCAATCCACTATCTAATGAGAAATAAGGTGGAAAAGCTTTTTAAAAAGAGAAAAACATTATGTGGAAATAAGAATATATTATAGTCTATTAATTGTTAAATTTTCTATGGAAATTGAGCATTAAGACTGTTCTCTTCCTTTTTAGTTTAAAAGCATCATTCATACCCTTCCATAGGGCATGTTGAACTAGTAAAGCTGCTTCCTCACCCCACACATATGTTTCTAGCAGAGAGTTTTCAGAGAAGCTTCCTGCTTGGGTTAAAAAATAAGACTCAAAAGCAGAATCACTGATGAGCTGCCTGATAAATGAAAAGACGTATCTCTGAATGACATCATAGAATGTTAAAGATCATCTAATCCAAACCTAAGGATTTGAAGGACCTCCCCAGAGACCACTCAAGGCCGAGAATTGAAGATCCTTGGCCCATAACCCCATCTTCAACTATAACAGTTTTACTTTCATCTACCATTGAGCTTCCACACTAAAGATTTCATTTGAACAAAGAGTGTCATAACTATAAGTTTAAAAACACCAATCTAACCCATTCTTATAATGTTACAGAAAAATAAACTGAGGGAAGCGGCTGTGGCTCAATCAGTAGGGCTCCCGTTTACCATATGGGAGGCCCCGGGTTCGGTTCCCAGGGCCTCCTGGTGAAGGCAAGCCCGCCCGCATGGCGTGGTTAGCTGACCCGGCGAGCACAGGCAGCAAGGGGGGGATAAATGAATAAATAAATAAAATCTTTAAAAAAAAAAAATAAATAAAAAAAATAAAAATAAAAATAAACTGAGGCCCAGGGAAAAGTAGTGAAAGTGGTATAATGGAAAAAATATTCGAAATCAGTTAGCCTTGGGTTCAAATCCTACCTTGTCTCTAACTAGCTTGGTAACCCTGAGTTGAGTCATTTGATCTCTAGATCTAAGCCTTAGTTTTCTCCTTTGTAACAAAGAAGACATAACCTAATTCATAGGTTTTTATGAGATAATGTATGAGTAGTGCTAAACACAGTGCTATATCCAAAAGTTCATGTTCAACAAATGTTGGTTCTCCACCCTCCCTCCCTTTTCAAAGTCACAGAGCTGATTAGTGGTGAAACTCAGTGTAGATTCCAAGTCTCTTGTTTCTAAGACTCTGTGCTTCATTTTGTACCAAAGTTGATGGAACATTTGTCTTTAACAAGTGGTTCAGGTGTTTTTTTGTTTTTGTTTTTGTTTTTTATTTCATTTTAAGGTACTATCTTGGGATGTGGGAAAAATTACTCCACAGAAGCTCCCAAGTCTTAAAGGACTGGTCAATTTACAGTCTGGAGCACCCAAGCCAGAAGAGAATCCAAGCCTCAACATACAATTCAAGATCCAGCAGCTTGCTATTTCAGGTAACCATATATTTGTTTAAGGATAATTTGAGTTTTGCTGAGCTCAACTATTAGGAACTTAGAATGGTAATTAACATTCCCTCTCTAGAAAGAGCAGCAGCTCTAGTTTGCCTTTTACACTGTGTGGCCAACCTCTCAGGTACCAATGATTTTGGAGACCACCTTATTTCACAGAGCTTCCCCTTACCCCTACCCTCAGTCAGGCACCAAAGAGGGATTCAGTCATACTCAAAGTGGAATTTTCCATAAAAGACATTCTCCTGTCCACTTGGGAGTTTTCACTAAAACCATACCCTCACAGTGCCGTAAAGCATGAATGGTAGAAGGGACATTGGATAATGTAAGATTTACTGATAAAGGGTGCATTGTTAAACAAATATTGTGTTGGTTGTTATGATCAGGAAGATAAGTTTTTCCTTTCCTTACCTATTCTTTTTGACACAGGCTTGAAAGTAAACCGCTTGGACATGTATGGGGAGAAATATAAGCCATTTAAAGGAGTCAAATATGTCACGAAAGCTGGAAAGTTCCAAGTGAGAACATGAGAAGAAGCCAAAGTTCCTCAAGATCAGTTTGTTTTCCAAGTGTCATTACAGTTTATCACTACTGGGTACCAAGTGGGTGGGAATACATATTCTAGTTAAAGCATTTGTTGAGCTACACACCCCTTACAAAGTAGCTTAGTAATCATTGTAGGGTTCTTAAGGAGCTTTAAGCTAAGGAAACTTTTCTGTTTACTTAGCTTATTTTGTATCTTTTCAATAAGAAAGATTTTGGAGGTGATTTCCTCCATTGGGGGATAGGAGCTGGACACTGCACATTGTAACAGTTAAAGGCAGAGGGCTACAGTGATAACCTCTCTCCTAAAAAGAAGTAAACTGGTACCAGCCAGCAGGAGCTGTCTTAATCTGTGATGTGATGTGTCAGATGCAGCCAAATGTCATACCTTCTGATCTTACCCATCCCAAATCAGCATCTGTCCCAACAGCGGAAGGCCCCCACCCCAAGAAGTTTACAGAAAACTGCCTCTTAAAGTGTTTGCCTTATTCAGCTTTTCACTTGTGCCATTAAGCAAGCACTGTAGCAAAAGCCACTTCTACATGGCCCTGCCAGGGAGCACTACTGCTCCATGCTCCATTCTCACTGTACTTAGTATTGTACTTTTTATAAATAAGATTTTTACATAAAGCTCAGATTTTGATTTACAGGGACCTTGCTGCAGTAAATACCATCTCAATTTTGTGCCACTGGTTCAGCTGTTAGATAGCACAGTAAAAATTATTTGTTTCAAAGAGGTGAATAGTTTATTAAGGTAATAAAATGGAACACTACTGCTTTTAGAAAGTTATTGCAAGCACAAGAGTTTAAGTAAATTTAGTAAAAGAGAAACTTAAGCTGAAGCCTTTGCCATCTTCATGTTTTATAAAGCTTATCAACACCCCTTAAAACCAGTAAGCCTAAATGCTTCACACCCCACTTCAGCAAAAGGAGGAATATGTGCCTGCCTCACTATTGCCAGTCTTCTGATTTTTTTTTTCTTTTTAATCTCTTATCTTTTTCTTTGTTCTTAAGGACTTGAATTTGCCTGTATCCTTTGTCTATAGGGGGGACTTCCTTTTCATAATTTGTGCTTCCCAAGGTTATAGTCAGTAGATTCCTAAAACTGTTGTCATAATTGTCACTGGAGTACATGAATGTCTCTACTGTACTGACAACGTAGGCAAAGTCCATTATATTGAGGCATAAATAAAATCCTTAATAACACTGCTGATAACACACTGATCACCGTGATGAGCAAGTCAGTCTACATTTCATTCCACTTCAGTAGCTTGGAAGTCCTTGCCCAGTTATTTTTGCCTCATTAGACATGAAGAAATGGAGAAAGGCTGAAAGTCAAGATAAAGTGCTGGTTCTTCATGTTTCCTTCTTGTGGCTCTATTCTTTCCTTCTTCACTCTTCTCAGCTTTTGACTCCCTTTCCCTTATCATGCTAAGGATAATCCTTCTTAACATCTTATTTCTGCTGTCAAGGGCTAGTGGTTGGTGCTGTTACAAGGAACCCACTATACACCTTGACCTGCCTCGGGCACCCAACCTCCCTTTCTTCTAATAAGAAAAGGCCATTTTTGGAAACTTCTAAATTTCTAGGGTAACCAGTCTCAGATCAGCAGCTAAAATCACGATGTTACCAAGTATTTGTTCTCTTTGCCTAAGATTGGTTACCCAGTTCAATTGCTTCATTTTTAATGCCTTGCTCTTCAGATTTCTTACCTCAAAAGAGCAATCTAGATCATTTGCTTTCCTTTCTGCAGAATCCCTGATCCCAACCACCTGTACCTGGACTGTCCAGTTTTCCTCCTCTGCAGTCTTCTTTTATATGTAAGCAGATTGTATGCCAAGAGTCCCTTGCCTCTAAGAGATTTCTGCTAAAACTTCCCAACTGTTTTCTTTTACAATTAAATTATTGTATTTATTAATTTGATAGACTGCAGCAAATCCTTTCTCTAGCTCTGGCTATATTGTCAATAAAAAAATGAATACAATAAGGTTATTTGTTTAAGCTTACTGTTAAATCTAGCATTCTCAGATCTCAGTGCCTGAGCAAGCTGAATATGATCACATTTTATTCTCTATCATCACACAAGGTATGAGGTTGCTGCAGGGTGCTCCTAACCTAATCTCATTGTATCAACAGTCATGTATACTTCCTCTGAGCATCACCCCTGACTACAGACTTTGAGCAATAGAAAATCAGAGCTACTCTCCCACCATCACCTACCAATAACGAAGATCCATGAATGCTTAGTAATAGTGAAATATTTTTCAAGCTGAGAGTTCCAGCTTATCCCAGAATAGCCCCTTTTTCTAAATTCTTAAGGGTGTATATCCCAAGAGCAAATGAAGTGGATGCTCATTTTCTGCATGAGGGGGTCACCATCATTTTCAAAGGGAGTTCGTCTGATGGAGTCATTCCAGAAGTGATGCAAAAGAACCCTTGGAAGATGCTGCGCTTATTTCCTTAGCATCAACTGATTTGAGAAAAACTAAACTACAGCAAAACACAACACCAAGGCACATATGGCAAGTGGCATAAATGAGGCTATGAATACTGTTTGCAGAGATCCTGACCCAATTCATTAGCTAGACATTTCCCTCGAATAGGCTAGAATCTGCTTCTCATATTAGTGACTTTTCTAAGTTAAAGCAGTGATAAATGCAGTCAGCAGCACCACATATCCCCCTTTAATGATAATTGCCTAGAAAATCAGTCAAAAGCAGCATTGCCATGCTCTACTCCAAAAGCTTGTCCCTGTTTTAGAGCTCCCCTCAAGCAAGAAGAGGAATATGTCCCCAAAAGCTAGCTATGCCTCATAATGTTGATGGTCCCTTGGCAACCCCACTTTTCTATACTGGGCTTTGAAATATAAAAAATGGACCTGTGGTTCTCCAGCACATTTAGCAGCTTCACCTTCTTAGAAGATACTGATGGTCTCCGTGAATAGCTTTCTAAGGTGAAGACAGACTTTCAGTCAGGATCATGATCCACATCATCTTTCTGCTTTCTTCCTACTGTTAACCTTTGTCATTTCTCCTTTTAGTTCATAATCCCCAAAGTGGTCCTTAATCACACAGATCCTTATTAAGTAAATACACCCACTGTTGATTTCTAATTTACCCAATACCACATTTGGATTAAATTAAAACCATTAGTTTCAGATCTTGAGGATTATAGTTTCATCAGCTATTTTTCAAAGTAAAGGAGAACCCCAACCTAAAAATCTTGCTAAAGTAAAATACCCATCATTTAAAGCATTATGTATACAAATGCACTTTATTGTTTTAAACAGAACAAAAGAGGCAGAAAATATTTGCATATAACAAATCATAGCTTATAAATGTAGTTTTTCAGTGATGACATCTAATCATTCAGAGCTTTTTTTTTTTTTTCCTTTTTTGAAATTTGCTTTACTGTATCTTGAGCACTGATATTGTGTGTGTGGGCAGGGGGAGCATCCGGCATAAAGTGAACCAATGTCTGAAAACACTGGAAGAACTTGGAAAGCAAATAAGATTTTTCTTTTTCCTTCTAAGTAAGTAAAATGAAAGGTGGTCTTTGGCATAGATTCATACTTTAAAGGCATTAATATTGCATTTATATCAGGTAAGCAACTATACAAATATGCTGAGGACCTTGAAAATAATCTTCAGGTAAAAAGAAATAGAGGAAGCCTGAGTGTACAGGGCCAACTTAAGACAAGTTTCACACATTCAATGTTGAGATCTAATACAAATTGAGGGTTGGCAGGAAAGACATTCAGGCAAGGGTGCTTATTCCTTTACTTATCTGGATCTGGCTTTAGGAAGAAGTATGTCCTTTCACGTGGTGGGGAATGCTTAGACAGCAAAAAGAAAAATTGCCTTCTCTCTCACTTTGCCTATAGGAAACTTATTACAGTGATAATTAAATATCATATACTTTACTCTCTTGAACAATCAATCATATTGGGGGAAGTGGGATGCAGAGGACTTGGCTGTGGGGGAGGGAGGGTAGGAACTATAGGTGTATTTCCCATTGATACACCATGTAAATCCCCAGCAGTGTCAGAATTCCCATCTGTAAATACCACACTCCCTTAGGTAGAAAGTGCCCTTCAGACAAGATTGCCTTTCCGTTAAATACTCTTGGAGACAAGCACCAATTCTTAGGACTAAATTTCAAAAGGTCTTCCAAAATTACAGGTGAACAACCTACTTTTTTTTTTTTTTTTTTTGAGGTACCATGGGCCAGGGATTCAGCCCGGACCTCGTATGTAGGAAGCCAGCACTCAAACACTGAGCTACCTTGGTTTCCCTGAGTTGGTTTTCTTATTTGTCCTGCTTGTTGTTTGTGTTTGTTTTTTCAGGAGGCAATAGGATCCGAACTCAGGACCTCCCATGTGGGAGGAAGGCACTCAATTGCTTGAGCCACATCCGTTCCCCCTACATATCTTTAAAATCTTGTTTAGGAAAGGTTTAGGGGAAGACTACAAAAGCCAAATAGGAGACAAGATTTCTTAAAAATTAAATCCAGCATTTCAGCTCAGAAAGAACAATAAGAGCTAAGAACGAATGAAAAGTCCTCAGCACAGACCTCTGCGGGCAGTGACAAAGCATGGAGCACCTGGGAGCGGTCCTGCCAGGAGGCTGGGCAGGGCCACCCCCCGGGTACTCTGCCCCCCCAGTGGCAGAAAGCACCAGAAAATAGTGTGTTCATGGGATGGCTACCTTGGCAGGTGGGGTCCAGAAAATTGAAGGGAAGTTTCCCTAGCACAAACATTGTTCTGGGGCATGATGAAGACAAAACCATGTGATTCTGTGATTTCCTTCTGACAAAATGAAATTTAGTTTGTACTGTAGGAAACTAGAAGGATTAAATTGGAGGACAGGAAATGCATCCAGGCCCATATACTGGGACTCTCCAGAGACTACCCTTCTCCTGCAGCAGCAAAGCTCACATCTGAAAAGGACCCAGGTAGCACAGCCCAGGGCAGAGAGGCAGAATCAGCAGCAACATGGAAAGCCCAATTCAATTTTGGAGGCACACTGATTTCCTTCTTAACTAACTTGCCTGGGCCCTGAGAGTTGGGAGCCTAGAGGGGGAAATGGGAGCAGGGAATGGAAAGCAGAAAGGGTTCCTTGAGGGACCTGTCCCCTAGGGGGCAAGGGCAGAGCAGAGTGCCTGGCCTAGTGTTCACTCTTAGATTCTGAGCTTATGTGAAGTCCATGGACTAGAAACCCAGTCTGCCTACTGGGATAGAATGTGCACAGGTATAACTGTGTTTGAAAATACAGGCTTTAAACAGAGACACATTTCAAAGTGTCCTCCATGACAAAAGAGTACAAAAGTTTTCTTATGTGAAGCGGCCCCATCATTTTTGGTGTGACAGCCCAGGATGTGGCTTTCAACTTCCCAGCAACTCTGGGATTCTAATCATTTTCCTTCTGCTTAGGGGTTCCTGTGCCAGAGAGGTTTGGCCACGTGCCTACTGGTACCAGGGAGTCTTTCTAACCCAGCGCAGTGTAAATCCAGCATCTGTTCGAATTTTGATTGAAGCTGCTTCTGCTTCTCGCACAGTCTCCTTCACAGATTGCATGAGGTTCTGGGCATTGTGCACCAACATCTCTGTGGCCTGCAAGGAAAGAAGAGCTCTCCATTACTCATAGTCCCTAACGCAGCCATCTAAACAGGCTATAGCCAGGCGTGGGTGGACTGCAGTTAATCTACCGGTATATCTAGCATCAAATGTACTTGCTCACATTACTGGTGCTTTCACTGAATCACTGGAAAGAACCCAAAATCGGATCCATCACTGATTGTCTGCTGTTCCCCCAGACAGCCTATAACAGGTACTCTTTCCTGGCCTTCAAACATGTGCCTGCCTCAGGGCCTTTGCTCTCGCTGCTCCCTCTACTTGAAATATTATTCCCCTAGGTATGCCATGGCTCACCCCTCTCCTCCTTTAGATCTTTGTTCAAATGTCACCTTGCTAGGGCCTTCCCTGTTCACCCTATTTTGTATTAGTAACCACTGCCCCCAAAGCCCAACATTCCTCAATTCTTTCTTTCTTCATTTTTCTCCATAGACGCCATCATCACTAACTGATATACTAGGTATTTTACCTGGGTTTTTGTCTGTTTGTCTATCTCCACACTAACATTTAAGTTCTATAAGGATGGAGATTCTTGTGAGTTTTGCTCACTGCTGTACCCCCAGTGTTTAAGACAGTGCCTGGCACAGAGTAGGTATTGCCTAAATAATGAATGAATGAACGAACAATTTTCTTAAAAAGACCAAATGAACAGACTACCCATGCAACCAACCACCTTATAAATCCATGAAAATCGAAATAAGTTCATCTAAACACACATACTCACAGGGCTGGGATCACACTGGTACTCTACCATACGCAAAGGCAGGGAACTCAGCGATCAATTAGTCCCATAATTTTTAACTACTTTTGAGTCACAGACCCATTTTATATAGGTGGTGGACTCATTCCCAGAAAAAGGCTCACATGCACAAAACGTGCACATGCAATTTCAAAGGGTTCACAGGCTCTGAGAGGCCTAACTCTAAGCTAGCATTTCTGATCAGCTGATCTCTTCATTTGGTCAAAAAAGGGGCTAAGGCCCAGTAAGATGCAGAGACTTGCCAACTGAAATCACACAAGAGCGTCAGGATGAGGTCTCCAGACTTCCTGATGTGTAGCCCTGCCCTGTGTTTTTTCCATTCTACCACAATGTCACTTTCTACCTTTTTAATTTTTTTTTTTTTTTTTTTTTTTTTTTACCGGGAGGTCCCGGGGATCGAACCCAGGTCCCTCCATATGGGAGACGGACGCCCAACCAGTTGAGCCACATCCGCCCGCCTCTACCTTTTTTTAAATTTTGGAATATTTAGCCAAAAGAATGCAGTGGGTGGGGGTGGACAGGTACTTGGAGGCCTCAAGAGAGCCAAACCTAGTCCAGGGGAGGAAAAGAACTAAGTAGAGTCCCAACTCTGCCATTGATTTAGTGTTACTTCAGACAGCCACCCCCTAGGCCTCAATTTCCCATCTATAAAAGTTGCACAAGAGCTATAGGTTTACTTTCAATTTTAAATTTCTGACACACCTCTAGTAGTGCATCCCACATACTGAATACTCAATTCCCTTGTAAAATTTCTCCAAAGCTGAATTAAATTGCTCCAAAATAGCAGTGACTTGCTGGCAAGAAACCAGAAGCAGCAGACACATACATACCTGCTCAGACTCTTCATCACTGATGTTGGTCCGGCCCAGCATGGTAGCCTTCACCGTAGACAGAATTTTGAGCTGGGTGCTTATGGTTGGGATTCGCTCGCATACCTAAGGAGAAAATTTAATATGTTTCCAAGTCTGTCTTGCCTGCAAGCTGCTGGAGGGCAAGACTTGTCCACCTCTGTATTCCAGTGACTGCCACACAGAAAGTACTCAATTAACTAGCTGCAGGATTCCACTTCTTTTCTCCCCAACATCATGCACAGTCCCTTTTTCCAGAAATGGAAAATTTCAAGTTCTTTCATTTCATTAGGAAATAAACTTTCCTGAATCTGTCTTTACCAAATACACGTGAATTTCCCATCTGTTTCATTTCTCTCTGAAGTATCTCTTCCTCCCCTACTCACCCAGTTTTCTCTCTCCTGCTTTTCTCACACCCACATCTCCCCAACTCCGACACACTTATCCCTCACCACCACCACCACCACCATGGCCTCCTTTCCCTAATACCTGTAAGAGGTTGGTTCTAATCCTCTTATCTGTGCACTGCTTGGCAACCTCCTTGGCCAATTTAGTCACCTCATCTGAGGCCTTGGCGATGTCCTTTGCACACTGAATCAGTGCCCGCTTGGTGCCACTGCCGCCTCTTACCAGCCGAGACATTTCAGCCATCAGCAGAGCCATGCGCTTGGCTGCTGCAATGATGTCATTTCCCTAGAGAAAAGCAAAGGTATAGTGGGATGCCCAGTTCACCCTCTGGCCAATTCAGAGAAGAAAGCAGGGGCGCAGAGAAGAGAGGAGGGAGCCTGCTGCTCTAGCAGCCCTTCTGGAAGGGCAAGAAGAGGATAAAAGGACCCCTTCTCAGTCTTATGGACAGCACTGGAGAAACAAAGAGAAAAGTGAGCCAGGGTACTCTTCCTAGCCTTGGATTAGAGAAAAAGAAATAGCACCCAACTGGAAAAAATGAAGACCTGGATATTAGTTTGAAAGGGCAAAATGTATGCCCCCACTCACAGCACTAAACAAGCATTTCAGCATCTCCAGGTTAATTACAACAGTGAAATGGGGGACAGGACCAAGGACTGGTTAAATAGGCATTTCCATTTCTAAAGGGGAAAGCAGTAGAACTGGCTTGAGGGGAAAAATACAGAGGAGCCTTTCCAGATGCTGAAATCATTCTCTTCATCCATACCCTTGTTGCAAACAACAGTCAAGGACTCTCCTTGCTGAACTCGAATTTAAAACCCCAAGAAACTATTTTCAGCCTGAAGGGAGGGGGTGGGGAAAGGATACATTTTCTGATCTAGACTGCCCCGGTCCTCCCCCTACTGCCTCTTGTTTATCCTGTCAACCTGAAGAAACACAGCATTTTAATTTTTCACATTTAAAAAGGTCAAGAATCAATTCTTCAGTCCCCTCAGCTAAGTGAAGCTTGGGGAAGCATCAGAAAAATAAAAATCATGAGTCAGGCTGTACATTGAACTCCTATTCCAACTAATGGCAGTTTATCTTAGACTTGACATTTTAGTTCACTAAAATCCTCATGAGACATACTGAAGAAATGTACAAGCAATTTACTTTATGCCCTCAAAATGCTCATCTTTTGGCTAATAACCAAAAATATCAGCGACTGTAGAGTGGAAGGCAATGTTCCAAATTATCTAAAAAGCCAGGCCCTACTCATTTTTCCCCTCATGCTTTTCAATTTCTATAAAATGCAGTGAGGCATACGCAAACCATGCCACTGCAGGGCGCTCTGTGAGGCGTTCACAGGCCCCATGAAGGGGCTGATCAGTTATGACAGGAGGTGTGAAACATCTCAGGCAGTAACTGAGGCCAGACAGGACACAGGTATGAGGAGAAGGCAGCCATTTAAAGGAAGTCATAAGGTAAGGTGATGTGCTAGACAGGGCCCTCTGGGCCCACCTCTTCCAGTGCAGACCTAGGATCATTCCAGGATTTCATGACCTTGGTTAGAAGACAGTGTAGTGCCGGGGTTAGTGATTACCCATCACTCTTCAAACCCTTTCTTCTTGCCACATGCCACCTTCAAAGGAAAAAAAAAGTGATCCCACTCCCCCCAAACTAGCTTTGGTTCAGTCCCCTGCAGCCTTGCACACTCTCTGTTCCCCACTCCCACTGAGACACCTAGACAAGCAGTCAGTGAAGCCCTCTTTCCTGTGGACACCCATCAAGACCAGCATCTGCCACACAGCCAAGTGCAGGGCAGCAAGCAGTCCTCTCCAGAGATGCTGCCATGGAAAGCCGCTTCTGGCCCAGATCAACTCTGCCTCTGAGCCATCAGTGAGAGGTCAGCAGGGGGCAGGCAAAGCTCAAAGGTCAGGCCACGTGACCTCCTGAATGGTCCACAATGGTTCCTGACCTAGAAGTCACTGAGAGACTCACCCATGGCTTCCCAAGAGTTTAAGGTTCCAACAGTTGGTAAGAAAAGGAATCTTTTCAAAAAGTGACCCCGTCTCTCTCCAGCCCCCAAACACAAATGCAATTCAATTAATCTGGCATTAGCAGATCTATCAAACTTGTGAAGCCAGTCCTAACAATAAGGTGCAGACAGACAGATGCCCGTCCTGCTCAGACTCACAGGACCGCACAGATCATGAGTGATGCAATGTGTCAAGGCTGCACATGGCCGGATGCATTTGGAGCAGCCCCCAACCGGGGGTGCTAATCAGTACCTTACTAGACCACTTGGTAGCTTCCCGGTGCAATGACTGAGCCGCGGCCAGAATGGGCTGGTTGACCGGCTGATTGGATGGCATTAACAGCAGCTCAGGTTCGTAATCGTCTTCCATGTCAGGGGGGACAGGGAACCCAACAGCATCAGCCGCATCTGCCTCAGCTACAACACCTATACCCACCTCAGCAGCTGGATTACTTGGCTTTGTAGATGGCGGGAAGGATGAGAAACAGGGACAGGGTTAGTAAGAGCAGTATGACTTTGGAAACTAAGCTTCAGCTTGTTTAGTAACCAAAGTTTGACTGGGATGGGAAAGAAAATGGCACAGGAGCCAGATGAACCATGCTCCACAGAGAGGGAGCCCTCAGTCTCCAGCACCACTCAGCTGGAGCCCCCCTGTGGGGAGTAAAGGAAGGAGACTCACTCTAATGCAAAGAGTCTACAGAGTTTTATCTATGCCAAGGAAGCAAGTGACATTCATTTTTCATACACGTACTACCAAACTTAAACTTGCAAGAGTAATGCTCATGTCAGACATTTTTGAGGAGCCAAACAACCAACAATAGTAGCTGAGTGCCTTTAAAAGGAATTCAGAGGGAAAAAATAAACGCAGCCACATAACTTGCTCTGAACATAATAAAGTGAACACCCTGCTGGCTCCTATGGGTACTGTTTGATATTAGGACATGGGAAGTGACATGGGTCAGCTCTGCAGCTGCCAGACCCAGACTACTATTTCCTTCAGGAGTTAAAAAGCCCCCAAATTTGGAGGTAACAAATACCAAACCAGAAAGAGGCAGGAAAAACACAACGGTGAGTGAAGAGGACTTACTGAGTACCCCACAATCACCCAACTCGAAGGAGCCTCAAGAAGACACCACATCCAGCTTCCCTCCTCAAGGAAAACCACACTTAAGATCAACTCTCTCTCCCCTCAAGTTCTCCAGAGACAAAGCTTCCACAATCTCTGTAGCATCCACTGCTAGTACTACCTCAGAAAGCTTCTCATTGGGTACAACCTAAATCTCTTCTGTTGCAAAATAGGGTTTTCACCCCAAACTAGCCTTACTTAGTTCACAGATAAGACAACTCGTGGCCTTGGCCACTGACCAAGGCTGAGCTCAGAGGTGCCCTCAGAGGAATGCAAAATTGGGTGCCCATGAGAGAACAGGAACCATGAGGGGAAGAGAATGAATTTAGCACCAGGGATGGGGATTCTACAAGGCCAGGAGAAAAGCCAAGGGGGATCAGACACTGAAGATAGGAAGGAGTGGCAAGAAAATAAAAGGAACTGCCTCAGTGAAGCCAAACCACTTATGTGAAGAATGGTAAATACAGGTTCTTTCAATCAAACATCTTTGACCAAGAGAAAAGGGGCATTTGTGTGGAATTTTAATTGAGGTTGCTATCACTCCTAAAGGTCTCAACTTCCACAGGAAGCCCTTCTCCAGAGGGTGACAATGAGGCTGGAGGACTCAGGACCAACAAGGGGTTCAGCTACCATGTAGAACCTTTTCCCCTAAATTCTGTCTCTACCAAGACTCATCCCTACTCCTCAGAGGAAAAGCCAGTCCACTGCTGCTGGGATTCAGAGTAGCTCCTGCAAGTAGCTCCTGCCTTCACAGCTCAAAATCAGCAATCAGGGGATGCACCAAACTTCCAAAGTCAGACCTAAGGACTTCTGACCACAAATCACAGAGTGGGCCAAATGTGCAGACCAACACCATCTGCTCTTTAAAGCCTTTTAAGTTTCATCCTTAAAATTCATGTGTATTTTGTATTTCACCCATAATGTATCTGGGTTTACTGTAACACAATTTAACTTTCCTTTAAAATCTGTGGGTAAAACCAACCTTCCTTGTCACCTTTCCCTACCCCATCCCACTGGGATTCTGCCACATGGTCCCAGGGGGGTGCATGCCCCAATTAGAGAGATACCATTAGAAATGACTCCTCAGGTAAGGTCCATTAAAAACCAGCAAAGTCTCTCTATTCCTTCTTAAAACCTGGGCTCTCAGCTAACAGGGAACAGAGTTAAAACAAGGTCAATTTCTCAGCCTGAAAAAAATTCAAGATCAGCTCCATGTGCAAGAGGTCCCTGGAGAACTACATTCAATACAAGAGCTTGAGAGAGCTGAGGGTGTGAGAAGGATAAGGGTAAACAGTGGGAACAAAGATACAGGGTCACATTAGAAACAGTTTAGAACACAGAACTACATTTCGTTGCAAATTAGCTATAATATTTAGCTCTTATCTAGAAAAGCTACTACTCTTCATCATTTAGGGGGAATCAGGCAAAAGTTATTCAAGGGGCATGACTGCTGCAGCATTCAAATTTTCACCAACCACATTAATATTTACACTGTTTCATATTTGCTGAGTTGGAGTTAGCGTGGAGCTGTCTTTACTTATAGATAAGATGATTCTGAGAAAGGACAAAGCACATGGTTTCTAAGACACCAATCTACCTGCTTCTATGAAAAAAAAATACAGGGGAGAAAACAAACATTTCATCTAGTTGTAGCAGAGCTCAAAGAAGATAGTTTCACATTTGGTGCTCTAATGATTAGCAACAGCGCATCTGAAAACACTCAGAAATCCCAAGAAAAATAAGCCATTTTGAAAAGACCCCAAATATCCAGGGTCAGGGCAGCTGACACTAATGGACAAATGGGAAAGGACCCCTCTTTTCAAACCTCAGGCACCCTAGCTCTCACTTCTGTTGCTAGAAGAGAAACCACCAAGTACCAGAAACCATCTCGCTCAACCACAGGGAAGGAGAGGAGATTGCTATTGGCAACACAGCAACCAAAGCAGAAAGAAGGGGTGACTTTCCAAGTAGACCCTTCTTCCTGGGCTATGTGTATGACTCTTCATCCTTTCTGAGAAGACTTCCTTTCTCAACAAGAAGTGCTTCGTTCCTTACCTTGCTGGACCATTTGCGAGCTTCATCATGGAGCTGCCTGGCAGCCATCATCATTGGCTGGTTAATCACCTCCCCGGCTTTCTGCTCAGGGAACTCTTCATCCTTCTCCTCTGGTGGTGGGGGCCTGGGTGGAGGGACCTCACCCTCGGGCAGAGGAGGTTTGGGAGGAGCAAGCTCATCTGTTAGCTAAGGAAGGGAATCACCAGGTTATAAGTTAAAGCCCTAGGAACTACTCCCCTCTAGAGTTCTTTCCTCTAAAAAGCAGCCCAGGAAAGCTACCCACATTCACTTGACAGGAGACTACCCACACTGAACCACAAGGACCACCTGCTTTAATCTCAACAGGAGCATCTCTTCTTCCCTTTTCCCCATTAAGAAGCCAGTAGCTAGTGTTTTGGTCATTTCCCAGGGAAGCATGCACAGCACTACCAGACCTAAGTTCTGGTTCTGCTTCTGCTGAAGGGCAACAGCGTAGGCAAGGAACTTCTCCCCTGGGCCTTGGGTTCCTCGGCTGTCAATGGTGTGCAGCTAGGCCGAGTGCCTCTAAGACCCTGGCCACTGCCATGATCACATAAGAAGCTGCTCCTCAGGAATGCCCCTCTCACCCAGCCCTAATCACCACCAGTTGGAAAGAATCAAAGGAAGTGTTGGAGGCTGGGGAAGCACTTCCTTATTTATGGGCACAATGATCCAATTTTGTTCTCAATCACCTTAGAAACTTACATCTTTTCCTGACATTAAAAATAGGAAAGTAAATCAAAGTATTGCCTTAATGGGCTATACTCAAGGACAAGCTGTTTCCAATACTGCTGAAGGAAATGTCTAAAAGCAATCACCATTTCCGTTTCTAGGATTTGTATCTGCAAGATATTGCCAAGCTAGCCTCCTCCTAGACCATTCACCCGTGGGAGAACATAATCATGGTACCTCGGAGAGGCATCAAGAGATTTTAAGTTACGGTTTGGGTGAAAAATGAACTGTGATCACTCGTCAGATCCACACTTACCAGAGCCAGCTCGTCCCCAGCCACTCCGCAACATAGCAAGCCAACACCACGGTCACCCCACCCCCACCCACCCCCAGGACTCCCCATACATAAGCACTAGGTTATTGAAGCCACTAGAATTAGGAACAAAAATAAGGTTCTGCCTCTGGCAAAGCTCCAGTTAAAGTTAAACAAAGCCACCTAGTGACTGAGGCTCCAGAATATAGTCCCCCTCTCCCTTGCTATGGTCCCAACACCTTGCTCCTCAGTTCTCCCCATCTCTGAATTCACTTACACGGAGCTGTTCAAGGTCTGGGGGAGGAGGTGGGAAGTCTGGCTCTTGAGGTTGGAAGGCTTCTCTGACCTTGGCCACAGCTCCCAGGATCCGATATCCTGAGTCCAGGAAGCTCTTTTGCAGGCCTAAACACAAGATACCCTCACTTTCAGCTGGGCAGTTCAGTGCCCTAGAGCACTGTCTGTCCAGCAGAAGAACTGGTTTCCATTAACAAAAGCTGGATATGAAGCTGCCAGCAAGCATCACAGGCAGATTATTGAAGGGGGAGGGAAGTAAGGACAAGGCAGATGCACTACAGTCTTCAAAGAGTTGGAAGTCAGCTGTTCCTGTAGTGCTCGGGGTGCCTTCTTCCCTGTACTCCTAACAAGCACTCAGGAGATCCCTGGTAGTGAACGTGGCTCTTTGGGGCTCAGGTGGTGCCCATCACATTCCTTCTAAGAAGCAGCCTGCCCAGCTCAGAGCTCGGCAGAGGTGAGCTGCGGGCTGGACACACACACATTCCCTGGAGTACTTCTCACCTTTCTCTCTGCTCCTTTGTTCTACCTGACTTTCAGCAAGTTAACCCGTGTTGAGCTGCTGCTACTGTGGCCTGTCCCTTGGAAATCAGGAATCCCCTCAAACTATTAGAAACCCCAGTTGGGAAACTGAGCATGTCCTTAGTGATGGTGGGTTGAGGACATTAGACAGATTCTGCCTGAGCCAGGGATGAACAGGGCAGCCCCTTCTTCCCATTCTCTCTCACTGACTGGATTCTATTGATAGAAGAAACATTGGGTGCTCAGGACAGGAAGGAGTTCAGATGTTTCAAACTAGACAAATTTGTGATTCCAATTATGAATCTGCTTCAGTAGTACTGAAAACATGATCAAACTCGAGCTAAAGACAACACAGACTCTTTGAGGAGAAGGGAGTTCTAGCAGATGCCTTAAACCATCCTGATTTGACAGACTATTTCACAGAGGAAAAAAAAATATTTCAAGAAAATCACAAGAGAAGTTTACCAATTACATAAGCTAAATGGTTGGTGAACTGATTATCATGTATCTTTTGAAAAATTTCCAAAATAATGACTGAACAAACAGGACCAGGAACTGTTTAGCCAGACAATATTAAGAAAGCAAGAGAAGCTGGTCCAGAGAAACTAACTTACAATAAGCCAGCCAATGTTGCAGAGATTTGGACAGAAAAAGGTTAATTGAGCATTCCTAAACTAAGTCTATAGTTTTTGCTCCCAGACTTTGTATGAGATGGTTGTGGAATGCATATATTCTCTCACCATTCTCTCAGCTTCTTAAGTTAACCTCTCAGCTGGGGTGAACTGCACCATGCATTGCTTACCAGGGTCAGAAATGTTGCCGGCCACAGCCTTTGCATCCATCACCATCGGGGAGATGGTTTTGCTCAATTCATCAGAGGCAGCTTTCACAGCCTCACGGAACTTGGGATCCTCAGAGTTCTCCACCTCCCTCTTCGCCACCAGCAGGATCCGGTTGGCCCGACGAGCAATGCTGGTTGCCCCAGCCACCAGCATCTGAGGCTGAATATTGGCCATCGCGACTTTACACTTGTCCAGGTCTTTTTTAATTGCTTCTTCGGAAGCATCCAACAGAGATTTGGTATCGATGGCTTCATCCACTAGCCCTGTCAGAAGAACAGAAAGGGAATTTATTTTCTATTTTAGAAGAACAGAGACTCTGAAACCCTGTTGTCCACTCAAGCTTCTCACATGAAGGTACAACATCCATCCAGAATTCTCTCCTCCAGCTCAAAGCTCTTCCCACACAATCAAAAGCTTCCAGTTGAATACCACCTTTAAATAAAGTGAGGATGCCGTGGTCACCGGCCTTCTTGAATCCACCACAGTCAACCAGAAATGCAATGACCTCAGGAGGAAATAAGGATTGCCTCTGAAACTTTCACCACATCAGCACCTTATCTGTTAATAACATTTCCTCCCTTCCCGTCTCCCTCCAAGGCCACCTGTTGCTTGTTGGCAGCTTGTAGTGCTCAAGATGAGCTGCACAGAGGATTCCAATAACCCTGAAGGCCTGTTTCTTGTTTCGGTTACCTCTCTTCAGGCACCTCGGAAGCTCCACTTTCATCTCTGGCTGCTTTGGACCCCTGTCACAGCAGGTTCTGCAGGGGAAGCCAAAGAGCCTACCTTCCTCATTTTTTCCCTTCTCTCCTATCCCTCCTTCCACAGAGAATGAAGAAGATTCAGAAGTGCCACTTCATTTGCACAGACACAGGTTTATAGGTGGTTGGTTGGTTTCTTCTTTTTCCTTAAAACTATGTAGTTGATAAGGTAGAAGAAACTCTAAGACAAGTTGTATTAAATGGTAGCTATTGTGGCTCCCTGAAATGGGAACCCACTGAAAATGACAAGGACACTTACTGTATCCACAAACACCGCCTCCCAGTCTCTGAAACCAAACTCTGACTCAGACTGGGCAAAGACACTGTTCAAAAAGAAGATAGGAGCTTTAACAATAAATATCACACCAGGAGGGCAGCATTCAAATAAAAGAGACTCAGAGTCTCTCTTCAGACAAAGTTGCAAGGCTTGAATGAGAAGCTGCCCCTGCTGCTCCGCAGCCCTGACTAGGGCCAAGTACACTGCCGAACACACGGCGGTCCCTTTATCCACTTACAGTGGACGGACATACCCGGTCCTGCTTGGGTTTCTCAGAACTCATTCCTCATCGATTAGACATGAATTTTGCACAAAACTCTACCTGTCATTTTTTCAACATTATCAATCCACTGGTTCTTCATAGTCTCAAAATGTTCATAAGCAGCTTGATTTCCAGGGTTCCTAAGTAAGATGCGAGCAGCCGAGACAACCTGGCAATGACAAAACAGCCTTTAAACACCAGAGTGTCCTCACCCTCCAATACAAACATCCAGGGACGCTTTCTCCTTCTTTACCTACAGATGGCACTATAAATTCAAAAACTGGTCTTCACAGGTAAGTCTCTTTTGAGGCTGAACAAAAGCCTGGACATATACATTAGGTCTGATCTCATAAACAGCTCCTGAGAATGGAGCCCTGCACAAAGGTTTTACAGTCACAGTCTGATTGCAAGAAGGTAATAAAGTGACCACGTAAATAGGTATTTACTTGATACTTCAAAAGAAAACTGATTTATGAATAATACTAATACAAATACCTGTCTACAGTTGAAGAAGTACTTTCACATCCATTATTTTACTACATCCTCACAACAACCCTGCGAGAGAGACAGGGCAGGTAATAGTTCCACATTACAGATGCAAAAACTGAGACTCGGGAAAGTTAAGTGACTTAGTTGTTCCAGAGCTCCAGCCAGTCAAGGATGGTACTTAGGGAAGGAACTAACATCTGTTGAGTATCTGGTAAGTTACAGGCACAGTGTGCTGTGCACGCATCTTCTTAATCCTCAATGCAATCCATTAGGTAGGGATTACCTCCATTTTACAGATGAGGAAATTAAGCCTCAAGGTCACAGAGGAGTCAAGCATACATCTGTCTCCAAAGTCCTTGCTCTTCCCATAGTGTCTAACACCCGGATTTCTATTTCTCTTATTTAGGAATCTCAGTTTTCTATTGAAATTCTATATGAGAGGAATTGTTGTTCATATTTTATGAAAGTGTTTTTTAAGAAAGTTGCATATGTGTGACTTGTCAAGTGTATCTAACTTGTCAATATGCCAAATGGGAAAAAGTTGAAAGATTTAAAAGAAATCCTTATTTGCCCTGTCTCTTCCTCTAAGCTCCCACCTAAGCCAGCATTACAGAATTAGAAAATCAAGCACAGTTTCTAATTTATTAGAGGTACTCAGAGGTACTCAATAATTGATGAATAAATGAATAAAAAAATAAACAGTGAATTTTCTGTAATTTGAATACAGGAAAACATCAGCCTAAATAATATTGATCTAATATTTTTAATAACACCTATCACCTATCAGAACTTTAATTCCTGCCTAATTTGTTTTCTTTTGCTCCCAATTTTTCAATATACTTTTCACAGCATACTGGCTAGCTCTTGGTAATAAAATTAAGTATAAATAGGAAAATAAGTTTATGGACACAGCTGAATTTAAAAACCCTCAGAGATCTGGGGAAAGGTATCACTCTAAAATCAAAACAAACTAACCCCTCAAGATTATTCAAATAGTTTCCTATTTATGTGGGAGAAGGGGTGATTTTTTTTTTCTAGTTCTAAAACTAATATACGGTCATTGTAGGAAAAAATTCCAACAATACAAAAATAGATAAACTGAAACCCTAGATAAACTGAAACCCTGAGTTTGACATGACTATGTGTATTTTTAATGGCATTTTACAGTAAGTTCCCAAAAATGTATATAAACTATTCTATAATTAGTTGTGTGTTTTGTTTTTTTTTTTAATGACTAATACATGGTGAGAATTTAAATGAAAAGTGAGCAAAACCAAACCTGGGGGGTGAGTTCTCGTGCTGTTTTCACTGATGCCTGAATTCCTTCCACTGTTGACTTATTAGCAGTTCCAACAGCAGCCGCCTTCTCTGCAGTGGCTCCGAGCCTTCCTGAATGGTTTTCAAAGTTAGCTGCCCTCTCATCAAATACCTTGAGGAAAAAACAAAGACCTCAAGAAAATTCACTTCAGTGAAATGAATCTGGTAGTCTAAGAAAAAGTCTCTCTATTTAAGCAGAGGTAACAGCTGCTCAAAGACTTTAAGAGACGACATCAAACCCTACTTAATAAAACAACAGTCAAATGCTAAGTCTTGGCCTTGCTATATCTCCTCAGAAGTTTGGCCGTAGGTTTCACGTATTCATACACACACACACGAATTTCAATACAACCAGTGCTTACTTGTGGAAGGAGGATACATAGCACCGTGTACTGTGCAACAGGGAATTCACAGAAGATGAAGACTAAATAATCCCCATTCCCACAAAGCTTATCATCTAGTTTAAAGAAGACAGACAAACTCAGTCCAAGCTCTACTGCAGAAGCCTGGGTGCATTAAAAGCCAAGACTATCCACAGAGAATCCTAAACTGAGCTCTAGCTCCCTAGGGCACCATTGCTACTATATTCCATTACCATCAATGTTGTAAAATATCTTTCCCTGCCCTCCACAGGAAACATGAAAGCTGGTTCTCACACTCATGCCGAACACAAGGGCAAGAAAGGCTGAATTTATTAACTCAAAACGTAAAACTACCCACTGCTAAATTGTTCATGTAGTTCTCAAATTTTAAAAAGTTAATTTTCCCTTTGACATGGATAGTATGCAAGGTTGCATACCAAAAGCTCTTCTGTCATTTGTTTGGATAACATTATGAGATAGACCAAAGCTTGAAAAGGAAGGAGTATCAAATATAAGATATGGGCTATAATTAGTAGTAATATTTTGATGATGCTATTTCATAGTTTGTAACAAATGTTTCACAACAATGCAGGGTGTTGGTGGTGGTGATACACGGGAGCTCCATATGATATGCATGTTTGTTCTGTAAGTTCATGTTTGATATACTTCAATAAAATTTTATTTTAGAAAAGCAAGATGTATCAACAGCACTGGATCAGGTTTAAACCATACAGAATGTGTCAGGAGCTGCCTAGCAGACGCCATCATCTCCTTTGCTCCCTCCTGAAGGTCTACCTGCCCATACCTGGGGACCAGTTCTGGCTCTTGGCAGACAGTCTCTAATGATCACCTGCTTTAGAAGCCCTCTTGGCTCATTAGCAGGCTCCATTCTCATGCCAGGGTTCTGTATCTATCCACTGAAGTCTCTTCTCCACCCTGGCCTCTTGTTTGGTTCATCTACCTGGGTTCTTGCTGTTTAATGCTCACATGTTCTGCCTAGATCCCTGACCTCCTAGTACCCTTCTCCTGGCCTCATTCCCTTAGCTCTTCCCTTAGCTGGTTTCCTGTGTTCTAGATCTACAGGGCTTTGCCTACCTTGACTGACCATCTAGGTCCCAGACCAGGTCTGCTGTTCACTCTGATTTAACTGACTGCTTAGTTTGCTTTTCTTGCCAAAAAAAACCCACAAAAGTTATTAAGCAATAACTATAGGCCAGACCCTGGGATGGGTGCTGAGCATACAATGATGAATAAGACAAAACCTCTCAAGGAGCTTATAGCCTAGTAGTGGTGTGGGGGGGAGGCCTATAAACAATATAATATAGTGTGCTGCAATATAATATAGTGTGCTGCACACGATAATAGAGCTAAGCACTGATATTATGGGAAAAAATGGAAAGGCACCTGACCTATCCAGGAAGCAAAGGATAGTAGGGTAAATAAGAATTACCCAAAAAAGAAGGGGAAGAGAGTTGGGCAGAGAGACAGAAAGCGCAAAGACATGGAAGAGAGAAAGGACAGAGTATGTGGAAAATTATAAGCAATTAGGTACTGCTGGAGCATGAATAAAAGGCAACAGTTTCTGGGAAATAGATACAGAGAGGGTATTATGAAACCAGATCACATAGCTCAAGGGTATAAGCAGGAGATAAGAGGGTCAGATTTGTACTCTTCTTTTACTGGTGGCCTAGTGACAGATTCAAAGAAGACCAGTCAAGGCTGTGCAGTCATACAGGCAGCAGGGGCCAAGGACCTGAACTAGAGGAGCTGTGGTAGCAGGGATGGAAAATGGAAAGGATTCAAGAAATATCTGTGAGATCAAATTAGCAGGGCCTTCATTACTGATTGGTGTGAGAAGGTAGGGGAAGGGAAGAGTCAATGGCAACTCCCAAATTTCCAGAGAACAGGAGAAGGACGAGACACACAGAGGGATTTATGAAGTATCTAGGTGGAGATGACCAGCATATAGTTGTAACTACTAGTCTGAAACTCAGAGAAGTCTGGAATGAAAAACAGCAAATCATCTGAGCCTAAGGGACGATGAACTGAACTGCCCAGTAACAGAGGCTAGAGAAAGAAAACAGGGTCATTAGCAAACAAGAATAACACAGACTTCCACCTATGAGTTCTGCATTGTCTTGTGTGTCTGACCTAAGAAGTATTCCCAAACCACTTCTCCTTTGCTGCCAACACAAGAGAGGCTGGAAAACCAAATACTTGCTCTCCTAGATTCCTTTGCAGCTAGGGGTGGCCATGTGACAGAGTTCTAGGTTCATGGAGGATTTCTGGGAAAGCCTTCACTTTCACCCACTCACTCAGCAGGTAGTTAGTGTGTACCCACAATGTGCCAGGCATTGTTTTAGAAACAGGGAATAAGCACGACAAAACATAGTCCCTGCCCACATGGAGCTTTCAAGCAAATGTGAGGGAGGCAGACCAACAACCACCACCAATAAAACAGGTAAATATATTTTATGTCAAATGTGGCAAATGCTAAGGAGAAGAGCAGGATTAGGAAATGCCTGGAGCAGGTATTATATAAGCGGTCACACAAAACTGACATTTGAGTAGAAAGCTGAAGAAAGTGAGTGAATAGCACATATATTTAACTGTGGGAAGACCAGAGAAAACAGCAAGCACAAAGACCTGCGAGATTAGAACACACGTAAACATACAAGGAATACTAGGAACACAATGTGCGGAGGCCAGTACAGATGGAGGAGGGTGAAGAAGTGGGGTTCCATAAGAGGCCAGAGAACTCAATGGGGACCAGACCACATAGGGCCTTGCTCAGTGGTGTGCTGAAGCCAGCTTATGTCCACTCACACCAGCTCACAAGAGCCAGCTGTGCCACCTCTTCCAGACTCTACTTTCAGTGATGTCACATTGAAATGACATGAGGTGAGAATATTTATATCATGGACATCAACAAGTACTACAAATCAGGGCTTTCTCCCCAGAGAGCTGAGTTACCAGTACCTCCCTGGCCTTTCTGTTCATTGTAAGGACTCTAGCTCTATTCTGTGATGGGGAGTCACTGGAAGCGTTTGAAGAATAATATCAAATGATTTAAAAGGATCACCCTGGCTTCTGTGTTGAGAATAAAGTGCCTCAATAAAAGGCAGTTATCACTGGAGCATGCCATCCCTCATTTCTTCCTGTCTTGAACATGCTGCTAACTCACACACCAAGGAACAAGACTAGGAAAATCACAGAGGTGCCAGCTTTAATGGTGTTAAGCTGCTGAACCAATGCCAAGGTTACCTACCTCCAAGTTTCTTGCTATGTGATGAAAAATACACCCATTTATGTTTATTTGTTTCTTAGAGAAGTTGTGGGTTTAAGGAACAATCCTGTACCCCTATATGTTTTAGTGTCTGACAACTAGGTCTTTCATTGCTTACAACTAAAAACATTCCTAGCTGGTATAGCTGGTGAGTAAAAAGGGCTTTCCCCCTTCTACCATTCATCCACAATCTCCCAACCACTGCCACTGGGGTACACTTTGATCCCATTTCACCTTGCATATATATATATATATATGTGGGGAGCCAGCAGAAGAAACAGAAGACCTCAGATACCTACCTCTTCCCTATTGGGGGCATCAGGAGGGGCAGTGGCCGCTACTGCCAAGAGCTTGATGGGAGTTGTGGTATCACTGAAAACATCTGACACCTCCTGAGTCATGGCCTCCTGCATCTGGGCTTTCAGATCCTTGAAAACATTGGTTACAAATGAAAATTTCCAGAAATGTCCAACAAGCACATCTTCACGTCACTGACACATTCTTTCATTTATTTAGTGAGTACCAACTGTGTACAAAGCACTGAGCTAGTGCAGAACAGGTGTAGGACACAAATCCTACCCTCTAAGAGGCTGGTGTCTAGTAGGAGGGGTAAGATATGACTCACATTTCCCTAGAGACTATTGCACCCAATCAAGGAATTGTCCTTCCTTTCCTAGGGACCTCTATGAAGAGATACTGAGGATCAAGAGGTTGAGCCTGAAGAAGGTCAGATGGCTATTCCCAATGCCAAAGAAGCCATGATAATGATCATGGTAATGGTAAAGATTGTTTGATGGGTAGAATGCCAAATTTCTAATTTCACACAAGAAATTTAATTTGCATGTTATTATCTTAAGAGGAAAGAAATCAAGAATGGGAATTTTTAATTCCAGGTTTTCTTAAATTTCTAGAGAAATTTGATAACCAATATATGTATGCATTTCTTAACATGGGTCTAAAGAAGAGGATTCTTACAAGTCACTAAAACCTTTTTATCTAGTTATCACAATTAATCCAATTTAAGTTTCCTGAATATATACAAAGAAGTCTCCATTACCCCCAGTGTTTCTCAAGGTGAGTGGCATGTACTGGCTGGAGACACCTGAGACAATTTTAGATGTTACATAGACAAATCTTTTATTCTAGTAATTATATTTTTCTTTTAATAAATATTAGAAAAAATAGGACTAGCTCATCAAACCCAT
The DNA here is from genome assembly GCA_026826555.1 of Tolypeutes matacus. NCBI lineage: Eukaryota > Metazoa > Chordata > Mammalia > Cingulata > Chlamyphoridae > Tolypeutes > Tolypeutes matacus. Next base: position 16,366,842 of record JAKSZT010026914.1, on the reverse strand, counting down.
GACTTCAGGATTATTACAAAGTTTTCTTGTAAATGAATTTAAGTTAAAAAAAAGAAAAAAAAGGAGTCCATTTTAAGAAAAATATTGACTAGATAAAAGTACAGGCAATAAGTGCACAGAACAAAAATCAGGAAGGAAGTCTTGTTGAGTAAAATTTGGGGAACACCACTTTAGCTGCTGCCACACACTGGTGAGCTTTTCCCTAATCAGCCTGGATTTCCTTTATCCATGGTCACCCTCTTTTCAGTTTCCCTAGACCCAATAAATTATCTTTTTTTTTTAAAAACCCTATGTCCCCCAAGTTACAATAATAGTAAGCATAGGAAACTTAATGGTATGTAGTCCTGAGTTCTACCTTTAAGGAGTCTTGGAGCTGAGACGCCAGCGCTCTCGCCTGAGGACTCTCCCCTTCCCCTCTGGCAGCCAGGTCAGCCAGCTGGGCTGTCAGCTGGTCCACTCGATCACACTTTGCAAGAAGATCTTGGCGATAAGGCCCCATCATGACATTGGCCAGACGATGCCCTTCAGCCACAAGTCCCCGGATGGCAGCCTGACCTGGACCAAGAGAAAAACACTGAAACTCACATGGTCCCAGAGACAGCAACTGCAATACCATTCTGAAAACTCTCTTTTTTTAAATAATAACATTTAGTGGGTTTTTCCCTAACTACAGAAAAAAAAAGAGTAATACAGAAAAGTATAAATAAGAATAGACAACCTGCCCATAATCCCATCACTCAGGGATGAATATATTAGAACATTTCCTTGCAGTTTGTTTTCTGTGCCTTGCATGTATCTGTACACATACTTTTTACAAAACTGCCTCATACTACATGTTAACTTTTACTCCTTTTTATTTAAAATGAACATTTTTCACATTAAATATTCTTCAAAATCATAATCTAAAATGTAAAATTTTATCACATTAACCATAATTATTTGGCCATTTACCTATTATTAAACATTTAAACTGTTTACATACATTCTTCTATATATATTCTTAGAAACATCTATAATTAATTCTTTAATTTCTAGAAGTCAAACTGCTGAGTCAATGAGTATGAACTTTTTTAAAGCTCTTGACATATAACACCAAATTGCCATTCATAAAGTTTGTATCAATTTATTCCCCCACCTATAAATTATATATCTCCCTGATTCCCCAATCTCTACCAACACTAGATAGCACCATTTTAAAATTTATCTTTTAATCCAACAAATACAGCAAATGGAGTAAACAGATCTTTCAGTTTCAACAGGCTTGCTATCACAATATGATTTACATATTCTTACATATTCTTACAGATCTATTCCTAAAGCCTTCCAAAAATCAAAATTTCAGGTTCTCAACTCTATAGCTCTCTAGGTGACTGTGTGATACAGGAGCTCTCACAGCTGAAAGTAACATTGGTAGATAGGTGCCTTTTATTATTCATTTTCAAAAATTAAATTTAACTGGGCACTTTGCAAGGACTATAACAATTAAGAAATACAAGACAGTAGAAGCATACATAGGACGAGAAGTAATTAGTGCAAAGTTTCTATTTCAGCATGAAGACTTTTCTATTTGTCCACAGCAAAATCATTTATTCTCTAATACTTCTTGATTAAATCACAGGAATCATATTGGCCACATCTGGGAATAGTCACAACGGAGAGTAACTAATTCACCAGTGGCTGAAGAACCCCTTCTGCACCTAATTATAGATGGTGCAATCTGCTTTCTTTCACTGAGACCAGTTTAATGAGGGCTAAGTGTGCCAATGACTTTACCTACTCCCCGGTCATCCACTGTAGGATTATCAATCCACCGTTGTGCTTGCTCAATCTTGCCCTCAAGATGGACAGCTGCTTTGGCAGGTCTGCTGTTGGCCACGGCCCTATTGGTCTTGGTCTGCAGGTTCTGCAGGGCTGTGGCCACTTGTTTGGCCAGTGCCCGGGCCTCTGGGGAATCTCCTTTCCCCCTGTAGAGAGAAAAAACACAGCCATCCTGTTACACACAGACACTATTTACACTGAGATGACTTCATTGCCAATGGCAAGAATGATTATTACTAACTTGGTTTGAAAGGAGAGTGGCTTATCTACTGGACCTTGGATAAGAAATTAATAATTTAAATTCAGATTGTTTTGTCTGTCCCAGTTAAAACATTAAATATGAGTTTGGAGCAGTCAAGGGCACTAGGTGAGCTGACCTCTCAGCTTGCTGTCTCTGAAAACACTAGTACCAAAAGCACCTAGTAGAGGTGGGCCCAGACAGCAATGATTTTTGTTGGAGTAGTAGTACTAGTAGTAGTAAGATCTTTTGCATCCTAACTCTACCAGGTATTACACTCTTCTGGTATTAACTCATTTAATCCTTACTACTGGTATCTATCTCTCTCTATGAGGATTGTCCCCATTATTCAAAATACAAACCTAACTCACAAAAAGGTTGGCTAACTGGCCCAAGGTACCATGACTCAACTGTGGTGGACTCAGGATTCAAACCCAGCACTGACTTCGGAGCCCTTGCTCTTAGCTACTAAATGTACTGCCTTATGTTGGTATCTCATAATCCCTAATCCTTGCCAGACTGATTGGACTGAGTAGTTACATAACTCAAAGACAACATACCCACAGTCAGGCAAGGCATCCAATTAGATTTTGGTGGTTCTCAAAGTTTTGCATGAATAAAATTCACCTTTTTGTTTTGTTTTGTTTTGTTTTTATTGTGGTAAATGGGATCTCATTTTTAAATGCAGCTTGTTAAACCCACCATCAGAAGGGACTCTGATTCAGCATGACTGGAGAGTGGTCCAGGTATCTGCATTTTGAACAAAATTCCCAGGTGATTCTGAGGTAAACAGCTTTTGTTCCATACTTCAAAATCACTGTATAGTCAACCAGTGGTGGAATGGAGCTGGAAAGTCATATTAAGCCTGGGCCATGGTAGGTTAAAGCCAGGTGAACAAACCCCAATACATAAAGTCAACACACAAAAAGAAACAGACAAAACTTCCAGGGAAGATGGCAGAGTAGGGAGCTCCAAAACTCAGTCCTTCCTCCAAAACAGCTAATAAACAACCAGGAACTGTCTGAAACAACTCTTCTGGAGTTCTGGAGGCCCAAAGAACATTGTACAGTATCCAGGAAGAACAGAAGAGAGAGGCTGATAAACTACTGTAAAGAACTGTGAGTAGCTCCCTCCATGTGGCAGCTGCCAACACCCATCCCCCACTCTCAGGGTGGGCCACCTTTGGATCCAGTCCCTGGTCCAAAGGGACTGCTGATAGTAAGGGACATAAAACAAGAAGGAGGGGGTGGGGGGAAGTGGATGTGGCTCAAGTATTTGGGCACCTGCCTACCACATGAGAGGTCCCAGGTTCAGTTCCCCGTGCCTCCTAGAGAAGACAAGCAAGACAGCAAGCTGATCCTACAGGCTGATGTAATGGGCTGGTGTGGTTAAGTGATGCAACAAGCAGATACAAAGAGGAAACACAATGAGAGACACAACAAAGCAGGGAGCAGTGGCTCAAACAATGGGAGGTCCTGGGTTCAGTTCCTGGTGCCTCCTAAAGAGAAGATGAGCAGACACAGAAAGCACACAACAAAAGGACAGAGGGCAGACAGCAAGTACAAACGATGGGGGGAGGGGGAAATAAATAAAACAAATCTTAAAAAACAAGAAGAAGGAGGAGAGGTTGGGTAGCAGTACAGGGCAGAGCAGTGATTGTGGCCTTTGATTTGCAAATTCAGATCATTGGGTTCTAGCTCTAAGCTACTGTTTCAAGCAGCCCTAGACAAGGACTGAAGCAGTGGAGATTTAAAGACACAGCACCACCTCAGGCCTGTGGGGAACAGTTTGATGAAGGGTGCCATCTGCTGGGAAGGCCAGGGAAGCACAGCTTCAGGGAGCTATCAAAGTGGCTTTGGCATCCGTTTTTGAACACCTCCCCAGGGCACTTTGGAGCGGGTCTATGTGCCCTTCATGGATCCCTTGCCCTGTTTTGACTAGGTAATACTGACTTGGGAAAGTCCTCTCCAGGGTGACTCTCCCCCCAGAATATGCCCTCTAGGCAAAACCAGCTAGAGATAATAAAAGGAGTGGAAAAAAAAAAAAAAAATGGAAGCGGCTGTGGCTCAATCAGTAGGGCTCCCGTTTACCATGTGGGAGGCCCCGGGTTCGGTTCCCAGGACCTCCTGGTGAAGGCAAGCCCGCCCGCATGGCGTGGTTAGCTGACCCAGCGAGCACAAGCAGCAAGAGGGGGATAAATGAATAAATAAATAAAATCTTAAAAAAAAAAAAAAATACTATTGCAGCAAAACAAAAATAAAGAGAACAGATTAAGATTCCCGGAGGAGAAACAGAGGAAAGGAAGCTTTCTCTGGGGGTAAAACAATTACACAAAAAGTGCAATCTTAAAAATTATACCAATATCAAGGGTAAGAATAAGATGAAGAAGAGCTGCAAAAATCTGATCAGTGAAACACAGACTATTCTAAAGGTCTAGAATAAGTTGAACCAAGCATTAAAGAAGAGCCTTAACACAAAGCCAGTCAACAATAAAACCCTAGGCAAGAGAGAGAAACTGACCCTCAGAGTAAATGCAAGATAATCACATGCCTATACATCAGAAAAAAGTTTCAAGCCATGCTAAGAAAAACGGATCAAAGACCTAAATTTAAGAACTAGGACTATAAAACTCCTAATCAAGTTGATGCTTAATTTGTACAGATTTTCTACTTACAGTGATGGTAAAGGTTTGGAAATGGATGATGGTGAAGGTAGCACATTATTGTGAGTGCAATCAGCAGCACTTAACTCTATAGGTGAATGGGGCTTAAAAAGGAAACTTTAGAATGTATATATTATTAGAATAAAAATTAAAAGATAAAACATAGGACTGTACAACACAGTAAACCCTATTGTAGATGATGGACTATAGTTAATAGTACAAGTATAAGAATGTTCTTTCATTAGTATCATACATTTTAATAAATGTATGATACTAATACAAAGTGGTAATAATAGGTTGGTATATGGAGGAAAAATAATGTAAATAATGGATGGCAGAACAATTTTAATAACCTTACATCAATTGTAACAAAGGTAACTACTGTTTAAAAAATACGACAATCATAAGAAAAAGTGCTATCATCAATAGTAACAAATGTTCCACACCAATGCAAGGTTGGGTGGTGGAGTGGTATACGGGAATCCTATATTTTATGCATGACTGTTTTGTAAACTCACAACTTCTCCAATAACAATTTTTTTTTAAATCCTCCCTCCCCAAAGAAAAAAGAAACAGACATAAAAGACCCCATACAACTACTAATAGAAGGAGAAAGGGTCTATGGCCACACCACCCTGAACGCATCCGATCTCGTCTGATCTCGGAAGCTAAGCAGGGTCGGGCCTGGTTAGTACTTGGATGGGAGAAGGAGAAAGGTACTTTCAGGTACCACAAAGCCTGGTCACACTTCAAGTTGCTGGGCTTCATTAGATGCCTCTGTATCTTTCAATAAACTCCCACTTTTTACTTTAGCTAGTTCTTTGCAATAAAATACTTCTACAGGTGTAGCTCAGTGGTTGAGCACCTGCTTCACATATACGAGGTCCTGGGTTCAATCCCTGGTACCTCCTTAAAAATAAAATACACCTCTACAGAAACATCAACATAGAAAAAAAGAAATACAGCTAATAGCAGCTATGTACAGCAGGGGAAGCATAGAGAGACTGAGAGGTCTTTTGTTGTGTCTGTTTTTTGTTTTTTTATTATAGTTGTTGAAATAATGAAAATGGTCTAATAATGATTGAAATAATAAATGCACAACTATGTGATTATATCAGATACCACTGATTGTATACTTTGGATGAATTGTATGCTTTATTAATGTGTATCCATAAAATTGATTTGTTTAAAAAAAAGAAATAAAGATAACCATAATTATCACACAGGGAGACAACAAAGGGAGAAAACTGCCCCCAAACCTTCTTCCAAAGACTTCAGAGTCTAACCATATGAACATATGAAGAATCTGACTCATTTTATCACTCAAGTCCACTCAATAATAAAAAACAATGTTCAGACTAATGTCATCTGTAAAAAATGAAAATAGCAGCTTACATGTTGGAAATTACTAATTTAGATACTCTCTTAAGAGCTCCTTTATGGTTCTAAATATCTATAACCTTCTCCATTATAAAGCTGGACAAAGAGGTTCTTCTCATGGCTCTGATCAAGGCTATGCCTGCTGCCAGGATGTTATGTACATTTATGAATATGTGTCTGTGTGTATATGTGTATGTAGAAGTATATGTTACACTAATGATCAATGACAGGGAGCAGATATATATGTGTATGTTATACTAATAATAATCATCTGATTGAGTGTATGCAGCTCAAGCGGTTGAGCACCCACCTCCCACATGGGAGGTCCTGGGTTTGGTTCCCCTTGCCACCTAAAGAAAACAAGCAGACGAGAGAAAAAAAATTAATGACAGCATGAGTGACCACACATGAAGGTCTGCTGCTACTACCATGATTATGAATTATCTCTTCATCAATAAGAAACACAATAGAAAAACAGATAAATGGGACTTCATCAAAATTAAAAACTTTTGTGCCTCAAAGGACTTCATCATGAAAATAAAATGACAACCTACGCAATGGGAGAAAATATTTGGAAACCACATTTCCAAAAAAGGTTTAATATCCAGAAAATAGAAAGAAATCCTTCAACTTAACAACAAAAAGGCAAACAACCTAATTTAAAAACAGGCAGGAGCGAATGTGGCTCAAGCAGTTGGCCTCCCACCTGGGAGGTCCCAGGTTCAGTTACTGGTCCCTCATAAAGAACATGAGATGAGGAGACAAGGAGCATATAGACAACTATGGGGGGTCGGGGGTGTGTGGGTGGGGGGAAGGACGGACAGGAAGATAAATTAAAAAAAAAAAAAAAAAAAAATGGGTAAAAGACCTAATTAGAAATCTCTCCAAATAAGGTGAAAAGATGTTCAACATCATTACAATCAGGAAAATGCAAATCAAAACCACAATGAGATGCCCACACTCACTAGATGGTTACTAATTAAAATAAAATAAAATATTCAAATAAGGTAAAATAAAATGAAAAACTGAAAATTACAAGTGTTGGATAGGATGTAGAAAAATAGGAACACTCATTAATTATTTGTAGGAATGTAAAATGGTACAGCGACTGTGGAAGACAGTTTGGTTATTCCTCAGAAAGTTTAGTATAGAATTACCATATGACCTGGTAATCCCATTCTATGTAAATACCCAAAAGAATTGAAAGCAGGGACTCCAGCAGATATTTGGACACTAATGTTCCTAGTGGCATTATTCACATTTGCAAAAGGAACTGAAGTGTCTATCAGCTGATAAATGGATAAACAAAATGTGTTATATAGATGCAATGGAATATTATTCAGCCTTAAAAAGGAAAGAAGTTCTTACACATGCAACAACACAGATAAATCTTGAAGACATGTTGAGTGAAATAAGCCAGACACAGAAGGACAAAAATTGTATGATCTCACTGATATGAAATAATTAGACTAAGCAAACACATAGAGTCAGAATCTAGGATATAGCTCATGAGGGAAGGAGAGGGGGATATGGAATAGGGAGCTAAGGCTTAAAAGGTACAGTTTCAATTTGAAAGATGGAAATGTTTTGTTAATAGATGGAAGTGATGGTACCACAACATTGTGAATGTAATTAACAGCACTGAAATAAATATCTGAATGTGGTTAAAAGAGGAAATGTTAAGTTGTATATATGGTAATAAATAAAAAAATTTTTTTTAAATCCATGAAATTGCACTACACAGAGAAATCTAGGTTAAACCATGAACAATAGTTAATAGGATAATTATAAAAATGAGCTTTCATCAATTGTAACAAATGCACCACATCAATGGAAGGTGTTAATAATAGGGTGGTATATTGGAATCCTGTATTTTATGCATGATTGTTCTGTAAACTCAACATTTCTCTAATTTAAAAAATTAAAAAAAAAAAAAAAAACACTTAATGAGTGCCTACTATGCATATGGAGAATATAAATTTTCTGCCTTTGAGTATTTTAAAATCTAAAAAGAATGTTAGCAGGCAATATTAATGTGTTAATATTAATGAACACAGATACAACCTTGTAAACAATTATATTTTAAAATTGGTAAATAATATATTTTCTCACATAAATAATTCAAGATTTTGAGCATAAAGCAGAAATCCCCATATGACTGAACTAGATAAAAAATCAAATTTGAGTTGTTACCTAAAAAATCTCCATTACTGCAACCTCCACACTAAAATATGTGTACCCTGCTCCCACCAAAAATATTTCACATCCTTAGACAAAAGTTTGCTTTCTTCAGCCGACATTGCCCTCTTAGTCAATAAAAGACTTCAAAGAACTCTAAAGTACTTCTCACAGGAAAAAAGTTAGGCACTCTCCCATGGAAGGAAAGGAAATAAAATATGCAAATTAAATGAAAAGAAATATCTTACAAGACACTTGCCTATGATTATCCCAAAGAACAAGACTGGAGGACTACAGTGGGACAAAGAACAACTTTTACTATTCTACAATCACCTTCCTAAGCATTCTTTTTTCTTTTTTTCCATTAGCATGTGCTGTTGTTTGTGTGTGTGTGTTTAAAGAGCAAAAAATAACTATCAAAAGAAGACAGGAAAAAAAAAAAAAAGAAGAAGATAGCAATACCTCTTTTCCAAATAATCAAAAGCAGGTACCATGAAAGCCTTGAAGAGAAGAAGCTATGATGAGGAGGTTGAAATGTACTTTGAAGATCCTTTATAATTGCTACTTAAGATATAACATTGCTGGGGAAGGAAAAAAGTACCTTCTTACACCTCTCTTACACACACTAACATACACCACACATATATGTACACACGCAGGAGTCTTTTTATAGCTAACCACAAAAGTTGTTTTGCTCATATACCTGGAGAACAGATATGACACAAACATGATGTAGCAGGAAAAGTCCTTGCTTAGGTTTTTTTTTTTTTTTTTAATTAAAAAAAGGAGTCCTTTTTTTAATTAATAATTTAAAACTAAGTGATCAGCAATAAATCATTAAACCTCAGTTACATCATTTATAAACAGAGGTGATATCTGACCTAGCCCTCTCACACAGAATCAATGAGAACACAGTGGAGAAACATTTTACGTGCACTTAACCTATGGGAATTCAACTACATATGTGCCAAGAAAAGAGAGAAAGATTTAAGGCCAAGTGAAGGGATTAAATACTTACTGTCTTCTTAAATCTGCTAATTTAGAAGTCAGAGCAGATATTTCCCCAAGAGAACGTAGAATGTCATCTCGTTCTTTAGGGTCATCACACAATTCTGCTATTTTCCGAGCTTCAGCCAAAGTGCCTCGAATTTGTTCTTCTCCTTCCGGTCCGCCATTTGGATCTGCAAGCCAATTCTACACACATAGAATAGGGAAGAAGCAAACTGTGATCTGCTCATGAATCACATCTTACTAAACTTAATAAGGCCATCAAGAATATTTCTAAAGTAATCACACAGCATGCCAGTAATCTTTTTTTTTTCTTTTTTTTAAAGCTGATCCTTATTGTTTTACATAAGTCTTAGCTCAGGAAAGATCCACTCAACCCCTTGTCTTTTCAATAACAATTTTTTGTCCTCATTAGAATAAAATATCTTCACAAGAATTTGCCTCATCTTTATATTACTCAAATTAATTCTACAGTTTCTTAAAATATTTGTGTTATTTAGTGTAATGCTTGAAAATCATTTTAGAGAAGACTAGTATCAGAAAACTTTAACATAGCTTTGACCAAATATGGTTGTGAATTCTGAGTTGAGAAACATTTTAATATATTGTCATCTATATCAAGAACTAGGATTCTCCTGGTACTAAGGATGCTTACTTTTAACCAACAAAGCATTCAAAATAAAACTGAAATATTGGAAAGCATTAGTCTAAACCTGTAGTGGTAGGGGAGATATTAACCTAGGCAACTGCAGAGAATCAGTTATCACTCAGACAGACCCAATATCACCCAGAGAACAGGCCAGGAAATAAATTACAGGATATTTGTGGGTCATTTCTGTGTCTCTTTTTTCCCAGCCCCGCCTGAAAGTCGTCATCACTACCTGAGCAGCATCGATCTTCTTCGCAATGCTCTGCTTTGAGTTCGTCATGGCTTCCAGCTTGCGGGCTGCATTCTCCACTTTTGCCGTGAGCACATCCAGACCCTGGGACACTTGCTGGGCTTTCTGCATGGTCACCGGGGAGGCTCCTTGTCCTCTACTCAAAACAGACAGATGCTGACTGCCACTGTACTCACTCTAATACTCAATAGCAAAATGTTCCTAACAGCAAAGAATGTGTCATTTTTGTTAACATGTCTTCTCTTTTTTTCCTCTTCCCCAGTACATCTGGGATGGCACGCATAAAAAAATAAAATAAAATAAAACAGAAATAAACAAAGCAAGACACCTAAACCATCTATTTTCTCCTTTGCTTTTAAAAAATATGCATTGGGAGGTGTCGGAGGTGAGGAACATGGAAATCCCTGTAATTTCTGTGTAATATTTAGGTAATGTAAGCACCTTTTAATATATATATATATAATATATATAAAATATATAAATAAAAAAAATAAAAATAAACGACTATATATCATAAGTTTAAAAATTCATTGAATAAATAAAAATGCAACAAGTAATTGTGAAAATGTAATTTGACAACAGAAATTTGAAAATAAAATCTGTGTAACTTCCGTAAAAAAATATATATATGCATTAGCTTCATGGAACTCTACAACTACTTTGAAGACCAGGCCTGCAAATTTTGATAATAATGATTTCTCCTCTTGGTAATGATTCCCTAATCAAAACTAAACTTCAGGAGGAAAATGTGCTTGTGTTATTGCTATGGAGGGCTCTGTTACCATAGTAATAGGTGCTTTAGAAACAGCACATTAAATTGTCTTATTTATGGGCAAGCATATATAGAAAGTGTTTCAGGAGGTAGCAAGCACAGTTTAAAAGCATACCACCCTAGGACCAAGCAGATCTGCATTCAAATCCTGACTCCCGGTACCTGTAGAACCTAGTTTTAAGACATTTAGCCTCGTTGGATGTTAGCTGTCTAACTTATAAAAATGAGGGTGATAGGTAACAATACTTGTTCTGCTTATCTAAGAGAGTTACTCTGACCATCAAGATAATATCATTGAGAACACTCTGGCAAATACAGCAACACAAATATATAACCTACTATTATTATTGAATTATTATCACTATAATGAACCTAATAATAATTTTTAAATGTCTACCTTCCATTCCTATGTAATCTGTAAATATCAAAACAAGGTAGTATTGAGGGTACAAGAAACCATTGTTCACCATCAAGTTCCTAAAGAATGAATTTCACTACCAAGAGGTATGCTTGGTGGAATCTTGTTTTCCTTAAGTAAGAGACTTTCCAAATCACTGCAACATAAGACTTACATTGCAAGTTCAGATTTTTTTTAATCCATCCTGCCTGATAAACTCAATGATAAGGGTAGAAACTTTATCATTTGGTAGAATGGCATGGCTGATCATCCTAATCTGAGTTTCCAATTTTAGGATGGATTCCAGAACATCATTGCTTCTCTTAATAATAGTATGAATAGTATGAATTTGCCTTTCACTCATCTATCCTCTTTTTAATTCATCTCTATTTTTCATCTATACAATACTTGAGGTAATGAACTCCATAAATTTATTGCCAGATATATAAAGTACTATACTTTTCTACTTATACTTGAGGGGAAACATACTCTTTATGATTTAATTTGCTTTTGCCCTTCAATCTAATGGTGAGGAATCTTTTTGGTATAAGAGTCCCACTGTGAAAAAGCAAAACTGCTTATAGACTGCATAGTTTCTTCACTCAAAACAAAAAGCTTATTAAGTCCTATTGGGACTTATGTACTTGCAACCTTACTTGACTAGATAGAAGAATATCAATGAGGAAATTGTTACCACATTTCAGCCACTATAATGCTAAATAGCAGGGCATATTTAAGAAGGAGTAACAAGGAGACAGCTTTCTAATCTTTCATTATGTAAGGACATTGACGGCTCTACTGTGAAGCAGGTCCACAGCCACTCAACTAACTTCTCTTTCCAGAGATTCATGGCTGAACCCACTGAACAAGTACCTCATTCTCTTGCTCATATCCATCATTCTCTAAACACATACAACTGTGTATTTGAGAATTCTAAGCAAAAACTGTCTACCACACTGTGAAAAGGCTGCAGATAAAAGAGCCAGCAGTGAGAAATTAGAAAAGCCAAGAATCTTGTCAAACTGCACCTGGCATTTCTCCAAATGGGAACAGAACTTCTTTTTTGTCCTTTCTGCAAAGTTCTTGTCATGTTCATGACAGGAGAGACTGCTTCGCAGCAGGAGAGAGAGGCTCACTGAGCCTAATGGGATTACATTTATTTAGGCTGTTCCTTCTCCCCCTTAACCTGAAGCCCATTGAGCTTCCAGGGCTACAGTGAGTCCACCGACCTCTGGAAATTATATATAATATTGTGTGGGCATGTTTATAGACATCTCTTTACATAGAGATTAATGACTTTTATCAGATTATAAAAGGTATCTTGATCCATAAAAGAACTACTCCTGTAAGATCTGTTTTATCAAGTCTATTATGGGAATACACTGGAGACCAGGTGCATGGTAAGCAATGTCAAGAAGCACTTCAAGTCCTATTTGTATGGATGCCCTGCATATACCAGTTATCAAGATGTTTTATGACATTCTCAAACAAAATTAAACTTTGTCCACACTTTGAAGTATGATTTATTGAAATCATACTTCAATTTCTCTTAAATGTCCATAAAATTCCATCAAAATGAGGATCTTTTAGAACTTCATGGATTGCTTCCAAATAAACCTATATTACACTGAGTTTTTTTCAATAGCAAACTATATATTTAGTTTGTGGGGGGACAATTTTTTAAAATCAAGACTTGAGGAGTATTAAGTGGGAGGTAAAAGAATTATTCAACCAAATGAATAATGATGAAATAGAAATTCCAAAGAGCCCAGAAATTACTATCTTAGAGGATAATCTATTTAACTGATTTTAAAAATGAATGACACATGAAATAAAGCCAACATTTTCACTCTAGGTTTCTTTTTAATCCATCCTTCATTAAGGATATCTACCCATTCCAGACTTCACCACTGTCCATTATTTTCCACAAGCCAATGGCTAGAAACTGAATGACCAGATTTTTATTTCAATTCCAATTACAGAAATAAGCTTCAACTTTATTACAAAGTATTTGCATATTAAAATCTTTCAGCCAAGGGAAAGTTCTACTTCAACCTCAAAAAAATTAGTAGAATACAATATCTATGTTACCTGTTAGACAAAGAAAGTTCAGTAAAATTGGCAGACTTGCTTTCCATTAGGAATGAGAACCTCTGTGTTACCCTATTAAGAGCAGAGGTAGTTTACCTGGCTCGGAGGTCAGCCACTTGATCAGTCATCTGCCCTAGCATTTTGCAAGTACCCAGGATCTCCCTGCGTTCTTTGCCTGCACAGAGTTCACCAACTTTTCCAGCTTCATCTAAGATCTGCCTGATGGCCTGCTCACCAGCATCCCCTAAAATGAAAAGAGATACTCAATATCTCATTGTTGATGCGTTAATTATTTAGAGAGGATACTTTACAAGTCATTTCATTCATGAAGGAATGGATGATTGTCAATGACAAGTGAATAGAAGGCATCTAATAGCTAACAGCCAAACAGTGTCCTTAAAACCATAGGGTGAGGTTTCAACCACAGACATTGCTAAAAAAATACTTGGAACCGTACCCATCTCAAGATAATAAGCAGCTGTGGTAAGAATATGGATGATGAAAAGAGGCTCAAGCAGTGTAATGGTCTTAGCACCTCCCCTCCATTAGGCTTTTCACATTCATTCAAATATTAATCTAAAACTGAATAAATATTAGATTAGAAAATCCATAAAGCCTAGTTCAATAACCTATTTGGATCTTATCTTTACATAATCAACTTTGCCTTCCAATTCCTATTGGCATCATCATTTAACCTGCTTAATTTAGTGCTTTGTTGACAAATGGAAGTTTGCCCAATGGGAACTAGAAGAGTTTTTATTCAAAACAATTACTGTAGGGAAGCGGATGTGGCTCAATCGATAGGGCTCCCGTTTACCATATCGGAGGCCCCAGGTTCGATTCCCGGGGCCTCCTGGTGAAGGCAGGCCAGCCCGTGCGGCGTGGTGAGCTGACGCAGCAAGGTGACACAACAGGGGGAGACAGGTAGACACGGAGAAGTGCACAGCAAATGGACACAGCGAGCACAAGCAGCAAGGGGGAATAAATAAAATAAATAAATAAAATCTTTGAAAAAAAAAAAAAACAATTACTGTTCTAATTCAGGGAAAGAGTGAACTAATAATTTTGCAAAGAATGCCCAACTCTGTGTGAGTTATTCCTCCACGATGAGAGGTGATAAAGTCCAGGTGAGAAGGCCCAGTAATGCCTAGCCAAAACTATCAGAGAACAGAGTATGTCCAAAAATATTAGAGTAGTTATCTCAGGCTTATGAGATTGTGGAAGGATTTCTTTCTTTCTTTCATTTTGTTTGCCTGGTTTTCTTAGCTTTTTGTAATATCTATCAGAAAAGCAGGGCCAGAAGGTTACCTGGGGAGGCACTGGGGTCACGGAGCCAACCTTTGGCTTGGTTCAGTTTGGAGTCTATGGAGGCCAATGCTCTCTTCATGGCTTCAGTGTCCTTTGAAGAGAAATCCCTACAATTATTTTCTTTGCAAAAACCGAGATACTGTGATACAAAGTAAGACAGAGGAGAAGTGACAACATTAACATACACTAGCTAAGATAGTCCTATAACACCTTAAAATATTCTCATCACACTGCAACTTTTATTTCTGTCAAAATGCAGCATCTTGCATGCAAATCTTCGGTTAATTCTATTCTGTTTCCTGGTGTTCCTATTGCTAAAACTGCAAAAACTGCTAACAATCGCTCAAGCCAAAAGATGTTTAATGTCTTCAGCAGGAAAAGCCCTGTTGTCACATGCCTCATTATCAGCCTTTCCACTAGTCAACATTCATCTACTGCAACCCTGCCAAAGCCCTCCCAGCTTGAGGGAAGCCTCATTAGTATGTGGTGCCACAAATCACAGTTCTTTTACATCTTGTTTTGAAATACACACACACATATTGGATCATGTCTCACTATATTTAATTAATCTAAAAATCTTTGAATTACTGGTGAAGAAAAAGAACAAAATGTTAATCTACCAATTTGTTTTTAATTCTACAAATAAGCCACTAAATATAATACAAGAGAAATATTTCCCTAGCCTTCTCTTCCACTCATCACAGTTAGTTTTCTTACCATCCCTAACCTGGAAGAAGAGGCAGGATAAAGTAAATGAGTCTCAATTTATTATTTAAAACAGGATTCAGGATGAGTAGCATAAAACCTTTATCTTCCAGGATACAGCATGAGAATCTGAGACAACAAACTAGACACTTTTAAATATATATATATATATATAATTCAAAGAAATGAAGAGAACAACTTAACAAACACCCATGTACCCATCTTTAGAAGTGACAGACTGGCCATCTCTTAAGTCTATATTTAACACCTTAGCCTTAAAACAGTCTGTCTTCCTTTTGCTCTAGGGAACTGATTCTTTCAATCCTTCAGAGCACAGAGTAACCTCTGAAATATGAAGCAATGCTCTAAATCCCTAACTTTCTTCAATTTCCAGCTCTTGCAGAACTGGGCCTCTTAAAGGTGTTGTACCACCAGTTTTCCACATGGGGGCAACTTTCCCCCACTTTCTATTCAAATAAGACACAGCACTGACAGAAATAAGCCCTGGAAGCCCTTGGGTCTGACCCCAGCTTTTCCAAAGTGCCTATTCAAATTATAGGACTCTCAGCTTTAGGATTCTCTCCTTCCCTATCTAAACAGATACAGATTGTACCCCTGTTGCAAACTAGGCTATCAAAGGCACTAAGTAGAAAATTCTCAGCCTCAGTAATTAAAAGGAAATGGTCTAAATTACAGGGGAAAAATGTAAATAGAATATTTTTTACTATCAAGTTATATGGAAGCTGGCAATAAAAGGCTGCTGAGCCAGAGTCGTGGGAGGTCTATTTCAAAATCCATTTGTAATTGTACAAGTAGCAAGTGGGATTATGTAAGTGCTTTGACTCTCTCCAGTGGTTTAAATACCTGCTCCTCTCTTCCATCTTGTTTTATATTCACTGTTGAGCAAATCCTCTATCTAAAGTACGCAAGTGTGAACCTTTTTAAAGAGAGCCTCAAGTAACTCCTAACCTCAAAGTCAACTCGGATAGCCTCAAGTGTCTAACACAAGTTACAGACCTTTGTCTAGTTACAGATAAAATATCACAAGCTCCTGGGAAATATGTGTACACTCTGAAAAAGAATTATGTCATTATAAAAATATTCTATTTAAAACCTGTAAATAACTATTTTCCTAGCACACTTATATTTTCAGTGAGAAAACCAATGCATATTTATTACATTTCGAAAAATCTAAATTCAAGGGGAAATAAAGGTCAGAAATTATTTAGTATCTGCTCTCATATTAAAGACTGACTCGTTAGGAAACTTACTTTAATTGAGCATTTCCGGCATGTTAGGTTCTGTTTTAGGCATTTTTTTCCCCTTATTATCTCATCAAACCTCAAATTTAAATCAAATTTCTTAATTTTACATATTAAGAAAGGTTAAGTAATTTGCCCATTATACACCTGATAAATCCTTGAAACCCAATTAGATCTCAGTTTGTTGGCTCCAAAAGTCATTATTTTCTATCAAATAAAGCCTAAGAGTTTTTTTCTTTTACTAAAGAGAGTTGCAAAGGATTCCACTAACCTTCTACATCAACAAATCTCTCCTTTGTTAATTTTGGCTTTGGTTAAAACTGCCCAAAAAATAAGCTCTAGAAATCAAATTCATAATCCTCACTAGCCTAAATGACTACTTTTATTCTCCATGGCCCCAAAATGATCTGAAACACAATGGAAAAATTGGCTTTGCTCTATTCAGTATCCTCACAAATCATTTCATTTTTCTTCCTAATAAAAATCAAATTGCCAATACACTGCAAGGAAAGAATGTGATTCTCAGGAAGTGAGTAACTTCCTCCTCAGTGGGAGAGAGATGACAACATCAAAAAATTAAAATTGAGATAATTATTTTCTCCAAAAAGAATTAATGGCAAATTTGGAATGAAGTTGCATTTTAAAACTTCATTTAGTTTCAAAGTTTTTAATAGACGAATTTTAGACAATTCTGGAATAGGGCAGGCTATAAATAATGATTTAGGCATAATAAATTTTAATGTCATATCTACTAAAAACAAAAGTGTCTGTGGGAACAAGTATTTTGGTCTCCTCAGAATCTCACGTATATTTCTTTTGAAAGGCAGTATTTATGACAGTGAGAAAATGCACAGCAACATAAAAAGTATACTAACAGATAGGATACAAGCAAATTCACTGAAGGGCTAGGAATAGAAGTCAGCTCTGAGATAGATTTTGTTTTTTTCCTTTCTTTTTTTGTTCTTTTTTTTGAGATAGATTTTTTTTTTTTGGGGGGGAGATCAAATATGATTTTTATTTTCTTCTGCAGGAATTATTACAGTTTCTACATGAACAAAAAAAGGAACAATACATGCTAAAATATTGTGTTAAGTACAATAAAATGCCCATCTGCATTGGGCATCCCCCTTTCAGAGAAGGGCTTGGCCAGAAGACCAAGATAATTGACCTGCAGGGATTTTCTGAGAAAATGCAACGCACCCTATATGGTTGCAGTTAAGCCACACCTGGTGATAAAACTAGTATTTGTTGGGTAGAGAGAGCTTATCAGAATGGACATGGGAAACGGATGTGGCTCAAGCGATTGGGCTCCCGTCTACCATATAGCAGGTCCAGGATTCCATTCCTGGAGCCTTCTGGTGAAGGGCAAGCTGGCCTGCACGGAGAGCTGGCCTGCACGGAGAGCACATTTTGTTTCTCCACTCATCTGTTGATGGACATTTGGATTGCATCCACCCTTTGGCTATTGTAAATAATATTGCTGTGAACCTAATAAATTCCTGTCAGAGAAGCTGTCAGGACCTGGGCAGCTCTCAGCCTCCAGGGGGCTGGGGGCAGGAGCTGGGGGCCCGGGAGCAGGAGAGGTCCGGCGTGCATCACTAGTCCTTGCTCAAGATAGATTTTTAAAGGATGAAAATAATCATCACCCTTGTGGCAAACCATACTATGTACCAAAAAGTTTTTTCTTAAACCTTGTCATGTAAGTCTAAGTTCCCAGAGAACAATCTGAGTATGAAATATAAGAGTAAAAAAAAAACAAAAAACTACACCTTCATTTAGGAAAGAGAGAAGTCTCTACCAATCCCTTACCTGATGATTTTGGTTGTTTTTGTTATTTTTAGTGAGTGTGAAAAGACCAGGTCTAATCATGAGGCTTTAAGGAAAACTGGCGGAAATGATCCCCTCTTCCTACAGTCTCTTTTGCCATAAAACTTTTAGGAGTTCCAAGTTTTAAATGAAAAATTAAAAACAAACAAACAAACAACAACAAAAAATAGTGCCTTGGTACTTTTCACTGAATACCTAAAGGTGGAAGGACCATCTAAAAGAACCCCTTTTTAAATGCTTTTCCAGGAACTGAAACACTCCTGGAACTTAATATAGATTTAGGCCTCAGGAACCCCTGTGAATAATTTTGAGTTCTTCCTACAAACAACCAAGAGGAACTGCAGTCAGAGAAGTAAAGTAATGTAGCAGTAGACTCTTGAAAATGTAGAATATGAAGAGTAAGGACTCCCACTCTTTCAGTGCCCAACCTACAATCCCTTCTTTGGCTCACACTTGCCCTCCCACCCTTCCCACTCCATCCCATTCCTGGCTACATTTTCATCCCCAAATGAACTTTTTCAATAAAGATGTTTCTGGAAAGAACAAAATCTTACAAACCACATTTCAGTGATGAGAGGAAGTCGTCCAGCCCTGAGACTGCAGGCTAGTTACCCTCACTAGGCCTAAGTGTTCCTTCCCAGCTCTAAAAACCAGTGCCACCTATGAGCACACAATCAGGTGCTGCAACTAAAAGATTACTTAGATCAGAAGGGAAACATCACTTTCTTTGACATTTTCTGCTAGTCTCCCTTTTGGGGGCAGGGGGCAAATAAAAACTTAGAAATGCCTCATTATTTATCTCAAATTCCTAGAGATAAATCTTTCATTATATTAGCTGCTAAAATAAAACACTAGAAGACTAATAAAAAAGAGTTCACACACAACCTTTAAAAAAAAAATGACGTAAAAATCGGCCCTTAAATCCCAGTGGTCTACAGGAAGGGCAAGTATTACTAGATCGCATGTTCTAACCAATGTTTCCTTCTTTGGTAAGGTACAGCAAACTTCTGTAGAAGCCATCTGACTCAGTCACTGCATTTACCCACCACCAGCCTAGACCACAGTGGGCAGAAATCGACCACAGGAACAAATCCTGAATAAAAGTATTATTCAAAACTTCTTAGCAATGAAATGCTTTTTAAGTCTTTCTGACATCATCTTTAATTTTCAGCATGGGATACAAGCAGTTTAAATACAAAAAAAAAAAAAAAAAATTTACCAAGACATATAAAACTGCAAATACTGAGTACTAAATTTTACAAAAGGTAGAATTAGAATTGTGTTTAACTTGCATATTCTTTTTTTAATATTCTCAGGAAAAATGCTAAATTAAATCTCAACAGTCACTGTAAGTTGATTCTTGATTTTAGGATGGGATGATTTTTATTTTCAAAATAAAACGAAAGTCAATGTAACTTTTAAACTTGTAAATCTCCAGTTTGAATGTAGGATAAAAGCTAAAATAATCAGCTAACCTCTTTAAAATCTTAACTTATTTGGCAAGACGCACTTTTACCAAAACATTTTTCCACTTACTTTCTTCCCCCACTTTTCTAGAGGAATCACCACTTTCCAGAAGAAAACTGCACCAATGGGGAGCATGAAACAAGTATGGTAAGACAGTGTTAATTCTTCATTGGTAGGGATGAGAGGAGTTGAAAGATACATCATTATACAGAATGGGAACTCCAGGGTCACAGGCAGACACAAGGTCTCATTAATTCACAGCTTTTAGCTGAGCACTGAAAGCTGCATCCTGCTACTAAACTGGAAAATAACCAAATTTCTAGTTACCAATTTTCATTTTCAAGGTAATTTTTTTTTCTAAATGTTCTTACAACTAATAAAAATTATTATTCTTAGGGAGTGAGGGGGGAATAGAATAGATGAAAGGGTTGGGAGCAAGATTTGTCATGTATATCTTTTAAAATATCATTTTAATTGTTTTATCATTTTTAATAATACTTTTCAAAGAAAAAATTTATTAGAGAAGTGGTAGGTTCATATACAAGTTTTGAACTAGGTAATAAATAACAAAAGCAGAATTAGATTAAAAAAGAAACATTTCTTGCCCATTCTGATATTATATACTTGAGCTTCTGGTTGAAATAATTTACTTTCTTTCTTCCATTCCTGGCAAAGTTAGTTTTAGAGCACCAAAACAATCTGGTTTCTCCTAGATCAGCTACAAGACTAAATGCAGTGAGGCCCAGGTCTATTCCTAATCCTAGTCCTGAAAAACTCAACTGATCACTTTTTTTTAAAGCAGCAGCTCTTAATGGCACTTGTACAAAATAAAGCCCCATAACACTTACTGACAAAATGTAATTTACTAAATGATGAACTTTCCCTCTGAAAATATTTAAAGATTTAAGTTGCAATGCCTCCTTTCTCTTATTACTATTTCTCATCTGCTAGTAGCAAAGGAGAGAGAATAAGAAAAGAGGTTAGTTTAGGGAAACATGAGGTCATAGAGAACTATAGCAGAATTCAAACTTATGCAAATCATGCAACGAACCACTGACTAATGTTATAAACCTTTAAATATGCCTTGCTTTTTTGTTTTGTTTTGTTTTTTGAAGCTTATGATTATTATGAAGGACGGGTAACTTGTCTAAGCGCTCTAGCCTATCCATTATGGCTTAAAATATCAATGACCGATCTCTAAAAGCAAAATTCTAGAGCCTACAGAGGAGACTGGAGGGAGAGGCAAATACAGAGATGGCATCAGCCCACAGTAATCTTTCCTAAGCAGGGCCCACAGGTAACTCCGGGGTCTCCCTGGGGAAACCTGTCCCTCAGATAAAATCAGAGGAAATGACGAGGCAAAAACAGTTCTCAGGAGCCTGCCCAGAGATGAAAGCACCCACGAAATATTCTGATATCCCAGAATAATGTGTTTCATTTTGTTTTCCCCTCTAGGAATAGCTCAGTATGAGCCAGAGCCAAACAGCCTGCCCCACACAGCCCAGAGTCCCAGATTCAGTCACATTCTGACGCATATTCGAGCACAGTGTTACACACTGGCACACGGAATAAGGCACGGCACACAGCACAAAAAAAAAAAAAAAAAAAAAAAAAAAAACTCACAAGACATGCTTTTTCTCATTTTAAGCAAAAAAGAAACTGGAGGGCAAGAGAAAGCTTACCTTCTAAATGTGAGAAAAAGAATAAAACAAACAAGAAAACAGAAAAAAGATGCATAAAGAAGTCATAACAGGGAAGTGAAAGTTATAAAGTATGCAAAAGCAAAATTAAGTATCAAAGACTTAAAATGTTTTTTAGATAATATCTAGATTTAAAATATAATCTTAGAACTTGTTCAAGAACTTCACATTAATGAGAAAATGCTTCTGTAAACAAACCCACAGTTATATAAGATGACTAATTTATTCTGCATATTTAAATTACCTTTCTGGGCTAAAGTGATTTTAGGTCCCATTTTTACCTCATCTTACAGGCTTCCTAATGGACAAGCATGGCCCTTTTGTACACCCAATGGAAGTCATACTACAAATTCCCTTTTTTAGCTCTGCTCCTGGCTGGGTAGATGGCCCTTGAGACAACCTTTAGATCATACTTGGGGAAGTTGGATCTTGGAGACAGTGTGTTCACACCACTGCCTGCATCTTGAGTTCCTATAAGGAAACTGTAAGCCAAGTATCTCTGTTCCCCCAGATCTGGAAGCTTTGTTCACAGTCACTACACAGGGAGAAACAGATCAGAGCATGAGCAACCCCAGTACTGATGACAGGCTCTGAAGGAATCCATCTACACCTTAGGAGTCCAAGAAGAGATTCTAGACAAAGAGAGAAGGGACCCCTCAATTTAATTGATGAATATGAAAATTAATATTTTAATTAAGTTTCCCTAAGGGACTCCTCAAACTAACTGAAAATATGAAACCTATTATTTTAATTATGTTTTCCTTAGGGAAAATGAAATAATCAAGATTTGCCAAGAGTAGCTCTGTAGATTTCTCTGGGTCAAAGGTTGGTTGAGGAAAAGTTTTCCTTATGGTTCAGTGTCACAGGGGTATTCTGTATCTTACTTAGTCCCCTGGCAACAACCACCCACCTAAAAGGTAGTGTTCGAAGCACTGCCAGGACTCCCTCACCCAGGGCCATTTCTAAGGGGCATGTACACTATGCCAGAATTCCTCCACTAGCCCCACCAGCAAGACTCTGGCCTGAAGGAAAACTACACTTCTCAGACTTCAGCCAAGATTCACCCCACATAACTATTTGTTCTACCTTGATAAGAAAGGAAATCTGCAAAGGCAGCAAGTAATCCAGGAAATAAAAGTCAAGAGGAAATAACTTTCTCAATATCTCAGTGTTCTTGTGCTAGACACAATTACAAGATAAAATGTGAGACAGGAGACAATCAAAATCCCTAGGAGGGGAGAATTCAGGATTTTGCTAAATTTCACTCCAAATGACACTTTACCTTGCTGGCCCAGGCATCTTCATCCCAAGAAGTGAGTTGTAATACACGAATGATCTCATTAATTTCAGCACTCATCTTTTCTACAGTAAAATTGCGATTTTTGAGAGCTTCCTCTATTCCTTGGTTTTTGGAGTTTTTAGTTGTTACAAAAATCTTCATAGCTGTAAAAATAAATGAAAGATCAGAAACTAAGCTTGGAATTTAATCTTCGTGAATAACATTATTCATACAAGATGTCCAAGCTTTAAATACTTGCTTTGGACTTTACGATCATAAAAAACAAACATTGTAAGTCTGCCAAAAATGTTCCTATAACAGCGACCTTCACTTCAAAGAAATTCAATGTACCAAACATCACACAACATGATTAGAGAACTAATTTGACATGCATATACTGATAATCTAGAATAACAAAATATCGGTGACAGTGTGAATTTTGTGAATCCCAGGAAAAAAATATGTATCTGAACTAATGCATTCCTGTGGGTGTGAGAGCCTTTCAATTGGACTGTCAGTAAGGCATGACTCAGGTTGAGTCTCCATCTTCTAGGTGGGTCTGATATAAACGGAGGCACAGAAACAGATACTCACAGAGGAAAAGGAAGCCGCTATATTGATCCTGTCATGTGAGAGAAAGGAGTCCAGTTTCACCCATGGCTGAGCTTAAGGAGAGAAGCCCCCAAGAGGCTCAAAGAGCCAAGGCCCAGAGAGAAATGAGCCATATGCCCGATAGCTCACAGCTGAACTCGGAAAGAAAGAGGAGCAGCCAAGATGGAGAGAGGAGGCCCAGTAAGAGAAAAGCCTTACGCCTGGCTGCCCAAAGCTGAGCTCCGGGAGATAGCAGATTCTGAAAGGGAAGGCAGAGACCACGGCAGAGATTGGTGGCCATCATGCTTCAACACATCACAGATGACTTTGGTGAGAAAACATCTTTGCTGATGCCTTGATTTGGACATTTCACAACCTTGGAACTGTAAGCTTTTACCCCAAGTAAATCCCCTTTATAAAAGCCAACACATTTCTGGTACTTTGCATAGGCAGCCCTTTGGCAAACTAAAGCAATATCCAATCTCTTTCTAAATTCAGTTACCATCCTGGCCCTACCACAGGCCACATCCAATGCAAACCTAATGGGACAAGATGAAAATAGTAAAACCGTGACTGGAGTATCCTGCTGTCCCCAATCCCAGTGGAAGATCCAAAAATGTAGAGTTTGTCTTTCAGATTTCTCTCAACATGTAAGAGTAACTTTCTAACTCCAAAAATTGAAAAAGAAAAAAAAAATAATATACAGAATAGAGAAAGAAAATATCTTTTCATAAAACAATTAAAACTAACACTTTAGTGAGTTATCCAGATTAGAAAGAAACCTTCTTCCCAACAACCCTTCTGCCACATAGAACAGTTGGCCTCAAAACACATTTCTTGCCAAGATTTTAAGATTCCAGTTACAATTTTTTTGTTTTCTATTCTAGTTCATATGAGGGCATTCTGAACTCTTACATTCAAACTTCTTTTTTGAGCTACTATCTGAAATGCCAAAGCAGATAAGCAGTAGGTGAGTGTCACAGTGACATGCTTCCAAAAGATTTAGAAAATAAAGCTCTAAAGCTCCCTACCACATGACTAAGATAACCTATGTAAACCACGAGATGTCTGGCACATAATAGACAATCAATAAGAACAATTCCTTTTCACTGGTTGAGAGAGCAACCACTGGGTTTGCATTTCTGGGCTCTGCCCAATGGGAACGTGGTCCCAGATGGTGAGTGTAGATCTGATCTATTCATAAATGTAGAGAACAATTAAGTATCTTTTAGGAAAAACTGTGTTAACACTTAAAAAGGCTCTGGGTTCAATTTTTTATCACATAATGTCTACAATATCCATTCCAGTTCCTAATTACTTTTCCATGACAGAAATAAAGATGTCAACTTCCATATATCCAAGACTGTAGAGTTTCTAGAGGAAATTCCAGCTCCCAGCAAAACAGCCTGTAAGAGCTTCAGGAGACAGAACTAGGCTACAGGAAGGGCAGTTTCAAACAAAAGGGAGGCTGAGCATTAAAGAGATGAATACTAGTTTTCAGCCAGTCGGCTACAGTCATCATGTCATACCCAATCAATCAAGTCTTGTTTTTACCCAGGCTGAAGGACATGCAAAGAAGCAGCAAAAGAAAACAAATCTCATAGGCTGGAACACGTTAACATTTTTTTTCTATAAAATAAAGTACAGGCAGGAAATACCTGAAATGAGAACTGGCAGCAACTCCTTCACGGTGTTCATTGAGTTCACCAACATCACTCGGTGCTCCTGGTGAGTCAGCTCTTGCTGCCTCTCGTCAATCATCTTGGCCATCTTAGTCATTCCTGGTGCATAAGGAGCAAATTGTACTGGGTGAGTAGCGAAATAATCCAGGATTCTGGCTTTCTCTGCCTATACCTATTAGGAATTACTAGGAAAGTCCAAACTGATTGTCTACTTATTTAAGCAATCACTATCACAACTCTACCATTTTTAATGTAGACATTTTTCAGGACAGTTCTAGCCTAATGCAATTTTACTCTTTTTAACAGAAGCAACTTATTAGATGTAAATTGTAAATATAGTTTTCATATGTATGACACAAATACATTCACAAATACAAAAAATACTGAAATGAATATATGTTTGTAAAAAATAAATTACCAGTCAGGGGGAAAATATTTTTGCCAGGCTCCCATGTGTACTGGTTTAATTCCATGTCTGGCCACTGTGCCTATGCTATGCAGAAATCTCACATGAGCCTAGTAATGAGACTCTGGTGACTGGAAAAAAGTCAAGAATTACAATGATATGTTGTTTCATCTTTTTTTTTTTTCCCTATACTTTGAAATTTGTCCAAAATAAGCATATATTACTACTTTTAAAATTAGAAACAAAAAGAAATTTATAAAAATAATTACAGTGATGACAGTGTTTGAAAGCATCTGGTGTTTTGGAATCAGCCCACCAGTACTCTTTGTTTACTTTGGCTATTATTCATAGGTGCTATACGACTCTCTAAAGATTTTATTTTCATACTCCTCCCAGGATTTCTTAAGTTGTCTCACAGACCACCAAAGAGTACCAAAGGGAGGTAGGAAACGTAGGGCTGCCCCTACTTCATCTGGACTAGCTCCACTGTATGTTGAGATTTTGCATAAACTACCTTTTAAGGGGAAATTTTTTTTTTTCTAGTGCTATAAGAAAGTTTTAAAAGTTCTGCTCTAAATTCATCAAAGAAAATCATTTCCCAGTGATCTTGAATACTGGTTTCACAGAAATTCTTAACTCTCATAAATTTACAAAATCACTACACTAGAACCATTATAAAAAGACTTTTATAATGTGATATGTGATATTTAATGCTGACAAGCTAAACATCTGATGTGTCTTCTGCTTGATCTCATTCATAATTTAAGGATTCTCAAATTCACATTATATGTCTATAATATCACAAGCTGGTATCTGTTCACCTATTTTGAATATTTAATTCTCAGATGCAAAAACAATAATTTCAAAGTGAGATTTAACTACAATAGCTGTCTTCTCCTTCTGGGTCTGATTATATTATGAAGCCTTGGGCTAGGGCAAGAATCCATAATAGTAGGCGGGAAAATTAGCAAGCTAAGAGGTCAGAAAGAGCTACAGGCCAGCTGGCAGACAGTGAAGGAATGCTGTGTAATATAAAATGGAGAAGTCAGAATTCAGCGTGGCCTTCAGCATTACAGTAATAGAAAAGGATTTCCTACATTCTCCAGCAACATTTGCAATATCTGGTTTAATTCATTAGACAGGGCCAGGATTTTTAGAAAGCAGCTTCAGTTTTCAGAGACAATGACATCTCCTCAGTAGAAACACAGCATCAGCTCCATCAGCAGAGGAGAGACACCTGAAAGCCCAATGCATCACTACCTATCTTGTACAAAAAGGGAGAGGGAGAACGTGCAGGGTACCCCTTTCCTTTTGAACAAACATGGACAATCCATTAAAAATTTCATTACAAAAATTGGATATGACAAACCTGGTCCAAGATTCTTTGTGTAAGTGACCAAATCTTCCATAGTCTCCACCACCTCTGCCACTGTAAGATATTCCAAAATTCCTTTGCAAACTCTAATAATTTTGCGAACCTGAAAATATATTTCAGAGTATTCAGCAAAGTGATAGACAATGAGTGAGAAATATGGTAATGCAGGTGTGTAGCTTATTCAACATTTTCTCATCCTAAACAAGTATCAATCATCCATTATGGTCTATAAGCCTAAGCTTTTATCTGGGGAAAATTCAGTCATTTCTCAAGAATGGGTGAGTTGTAAAAATCACAATCACATTTTGTTAGCATATAAGAAACTAAGAAGTGAAGGCTTATACCTCTCCAAATGTTTTTTGGAAGGGTCCTAGGAAAGACCTGTAAGTCCTTCAAAACCTGTGTAAGGTAACCAGGCTAATGTTCAGCTTCCAAGTCCACCCTCCCTGCTAGAGAAGAAGAAGAGCTGCATAGGCCTTAGACTGCCTACCTCAGCCTCGTCAAAGGTGAGGAGCAGGTCTGATGTGCCAGAGAGGATTCCTCTTGATCCATCAATTAGATAATCTCGAGCTGGTACTGAGTATGGGTCTGCCTGAAGCATCTGGGCTGCCTGGACAAGCTTGGTACATGCATTCTCAACCCTGTGGGGAGAAACATGGAGTTAATTCACTGGTAGACACCAAACAGAAGACTAGCTCATGCAAATGCAAAATATGTAAATTTACATTTTTTTCCCTACATGGAAAACTGCCAAGACCAACTGATAAAAGAACTTAGGATTTTGAATTTTAAAATTTACAGTGGATTTTCAAATTTACAGTTAAGAGCAGCAGATTTACTCACTCATTCATTCCACTCATTCACTGCACTTCGTTATTTCCTGGCAACAAGAAATAATGAGAAAATGTTTCGGGCCTTTTGTTTTAGGTTCCTACATATCTGCAACCTCTGTTTCCTTACTCTCCTACCTATTCTATGCACCCTGCCATTAAAAGATACTGCACAAAGAACTGAAATCCTTGGCAGCATTTTCAGATTTAACATCTGGAAATGAAATTCCAAAACATTATATTAAATGGAATTTAATAACCAGATGAGGAAAAGGAATAGAAGGAAACACAAGGGAAAACTATGAGGTAATGCATAAATTTCTCATTCACCTAGCTAAATGGTTTTGTTTGAAATGTCCATTGGACTGTTAGACAACAGCCCTATAAAACTATCTTAATTAAAAGGTCATTAACATTAATAACTGAACTTGAGTTTAACATAGACCACTAGGTCAGCCAAGAGTTTGGGGGGTGGGGATGGGGCAATTCGTTTCAAAGAACTCAACAAGTATTCTCCTTGACCCTCTTGTACTACTAAAATGTATTCATTCATTCAACTATTCATCCATGTAAAGAGCAAAACCTCACGGATATAGCATTTATTTAGAGTTTTAAAGGACTGGCTGTTTTCTTTTCCTTCTTATTATTTAAATTCTAATTCATGGGAAGCGGATGTGGCTCAAGAGATTGGGTTCCCATCTACCATATAGGAGGTCCATGGTTCGGTTCCCAGGGTCTCCTAGTAAAAAGCAAGCTGGCCTGGGTGGAGAGCTGGCCCATGCAGGAGAGCTCGCGCAGCAATATGATGCAACAAAAAGAGACACAGAAGAGAGACAATGAGAGACACAAAAATCAGGGTCCTGAGGTGGCACAAGACATTGAGCAGCCTCTCTCCACTCCAAAAGGTCCCAGGATTGGTTTCTGGTGCCGACCAAAGAGAAGACAAGCAGACACAGAAGAAGACAGAGAGCAGACAGCAAGTGCAAAAACATTGAGTGGAGGGAGAAATAAATAAATAAATCTTTAAAAAAATAAAATTCTAATTCAATTTTAAATTATGTAATATGTATAGACCTACATAGTACACAATATATACACATACTGGGCATAAGGTGAAGTCTCTTTCTCTCTATCATCTCCCAGGAACTCAAATACCATCCCACATGCAACCAATGTTACAAGTTTCTTCTGTATTCTTCAAAAAGATATTTTATGCATACAGAAACAAATCTGTATGTTTCACCCATTTTTTACACAAATAGGATCATACTATGTACAATCTCTGCATTGTTTTTTCCTAGAAATGGAATTGTTGCATCAAAGGTATAGACATCTGTAATTTTGACAAATGTTGCCATATTGCCCTCCACAGAAGTTATATTAATTTACATTCCTACCAGCAATGGATGAGAGGACCTGTTCCCTCAGTCTCACCAACTCAGAGTATAATCAAATTTTTGTATTTTCACCAATATGATAGACAAAAATTGGTATCAAAATAATTTTAATTTATTTATTTATTATTATTATTATTTTTTTTTTAAGATTTTATTTATTTATTCATTTATCCCCCCCTTGCTGCTTGTGCTCGCTGGGTCAGCCAACCACACCGTGCCGGCGGGCTTGCCTTCACCAGGAGGCCCCGGGAACCAAACCCGGGGCCTCCCATATGGTAAACGGGAGCCCTACTGATTGTGCCACAGCCGCTTCCCTAAAATAATTTTAATTTATATTCCTCTTATTATGAGTAAGGTTGAGGACATTTTCATATTTTTATAAATCACAAAATAAAAGCACAGATATAAAAGACTATAGGAACTCTATGCTCAAACAAATACCAATGTACCCAACAATCATGCTTCAGGAAAAAAAACATTACCAAGTATTTAGAAGCCCCGCCCCAAATCCCCCTTCCTATTCTCCAGAGGTAACTATTATCCTGAATTTTGTGCTAATTATTCCCTTGATTTTCTTTGTACTTTTACTACTTACGTATGTGTATACCTAAGCAATATGTTATTTAGTTTTGCCTGTATTAGAACTTTAAATAAGTGGAATCATACTGTTATGTAGGTATCTGGGACTGTTCTTTTATTTAATATTATGGTTTTGAGATCTATCATGTTGAGGAGTATAGCTGCTGTGCTGTATTCCAGTAGAAAGATATACCACAACCTACCTATTCTACCGCTGGTTAGAAATTAGAGGTGTTCCAGGTAATTGTTTTTGTTATTGGTGTTAATATGAATAATACTGCTATAAACATACTTGTACTGGCTTCTGGTAAACATGCACAGAGTTTAGGTTACACATCTAGTAGTGGAAATCCTGGGTTACAGAAAATGCACATATTCAACTTTACCAGGCAATGTCAAACTGTTTTCCAAAGTGATTATACCAATTTAATACCTCCATCAGCAGTGTTCACAATTCCTCTAAACCTCACTGACACTTGGCATTGTCTGAATTTCTAATTTTGCCAATCTAGTCAGTGTAAAATAAATTATTGTGAATTCAATTTGCATTTCCCTGTTACTAATGAAATTGAGCTTTTTTCCCCATGTTTATGGACTCAAGAGTTTTGATAGGAAGGCTTTTTTTTTATTGAGTTCTAAATAGTTTTCATTATGATTTGTCAATGAATTGTTTGAAATTTTTTAAATATAGTTCTAAATATAAGGGACTTTTCTAGTTATCTTTTCATTATTGATTTATAACACAAAAACATTGTGTCAGAGAATGTGTAAGATAACAAAGCTTTGAAATATGCTGAAGGTAGCTTAATGGTTTAACTCACAATAATTTCATTTTTTTTAAGATTTATTTATTTACATTTACCCCTCCTGGTGGTTCCTGATCTGTCTGCTACATTGTTTGCCCGCCTTCTCCAGAAGGCAATGGGAACCAAACCGAGGACCTCCCATGTGGGAGGTAAGTCCCAACAGCCTGAGCCTCATCCGCTCCCTGCAGGCTGCAGCATGTGCTGGTTTGTGACATCTGCTCATTTAGGCATCTGTGTGCAGCATCTAGTTTGTTGCAGCAGGGTGCAGAACCTAGCTCGTTGTGGCAAGTGCGGGCATCTGCTCTTCTTCTTTATGAGGCACTGGAACCCGAACCTGAGACATTCCATGTGGTAGGCAGGCACCCAACTGGTTGAGCCACATCCACTTCCCTCATGATTAATTTTTACAATTTTCTTTTTTTTTTTTTTTTAAGATTTATTTATCCCCTTCCCCTTGTTGTTTGTGCTTGCTATCTGTTCTTTATGTCCATTCGCTGTGTGCTCTCTGTGTCTGCTTATCATCTTTTTAGGAGGTACCAGGAACCAAACCTGGGACCTTCCATGTGTGAAAGAGGCACTCAATCACTTGAGCCACCTCAGCTCCCTGCTTTGTTGTGTCTCTCATTGTCTTTCCTCTTTGTGTCTCTTGTTGCATCATCTTGTTGCATCAGCTGCATGCTTGACTGTCACACCAGCTCGCTGTCTTGCTTTTCTTCTCCAGGAGGCACCAGGAACTGAACCTGGGACCTCCCATGTGGTAGGCGGGAGCTCAATCGCTTGAGCCGCATCTGCTTCCCATTTTACAATTTTCTTTGTGTGCTTGAAAAAAATGAGTGTGCTCCAATTGTTAGGTGAAATGTTTTACATATTGTGCTGTTCAAATTTTCTATATTCTTGTTGATTTGTTTTGCCTGTTTTATCTATCAATTACTGAGTGTTAAAATTTCTCATAATAAGAACTGGATTTGTCATCTCTGTGTATTTCCCTTTTGTTTTATATATATTGAGGCTACCTAAAGATTTATTTATTTTTATTTATTTATCTCTCCCCCCTTTGTTGTTTGCGCTTGCTGTCTACACATCTTTTTAGGAGGTACCAGGAACCAAATCCAGGGCCTCCCATGTGGGAGGGAGGTACCCAATCGCTTGAGCCACCAATACTCTCTGTTTGCTGCGTCTCTCATTGCGCTTCCTCGCTGTATCTCTTGGTTGTGTCATCTCACTGCGTCATCTTGTTGTGTCAGCTTGCCATGCCAGCCTGTCATGTAAACTTGCTGTCTTGCTCGTCCTCTCCAGGAGGCACCAGGAACTGAACCTAGGACTTTCCACATGGTAGGCGGGAGCCCAGCTACTCGAGCCACATCCCCTTCCCGAGGCTACTTTTTTAGATACATATACGTTTACGATTATATCTTTCTAGTAACCTGAATATTTATCATTATGTATTGCCTCTCTTTACCTCCAAAACATTTACTGCCTTAATGTCTATTTCTCCTGATATTAATAGTGCAAAACAGCTTTCTTTAATTGCTTTATTTAATAGGTATATCTTTTCCTTCTTTTATTTCCATCTCTCTGTCTCTCTGTGTCCTTGTTTTAGGTGTGTATTTTATAAATACCAAATAGCTAAATTTTTAAATCAAGTCAAGAAACTTTTAACTTATTCTAGTCCATTTATATATAGTAATATTACTAATAGATTTCATATTGTTTCTACATCTTTATATTTTCTATATGTCCTATTTTTTTTCAATTTCTTTTTTTTTCATCCTTACATTGTCCTTTTTTTGGATTGAGGGCTTTTCCCCTTTTTCTTTCTCTTATTCCTTCTTATGCCCTTTACTACTTTAGAAGTTACATACTCTATTTCTATTATTTTTGTGGTTAATCTATATATTTTAACATGCATACTTATCATGTTAAAAATCTAAAAGGGAGGGAAGCGGCTGTGCCTCAATCAGTAGGGCTCCCATTTACCATATGGGAGGCCCCGGGTTCGGTTCCCGGGGCCTCCTGGTGAAGGCAAGCCCGCCCGCATGGCGTGGTTAGCTGACCCAGCGAGCACAAGCAGCAAGGGGGGGATAAATGAATAAATAAATTTTAAAAAAATCTTTAAAAAAAAAAAAATCTAAAGGGGAGTGGATGTAGCTCAAGTGGTTGAGTGCCTGCTTCCCATGTATGAGGTCCCAGTTTCGATCCCCAGTACCTCTTAAAAGCAAAGAAACAAACAAATGAAAAAACCAACTCTCATTGGGGAGCGGACGCAGCTCAGTGGTTGAGCGCCTGCTTCCCATGTATGAGGCCTTGAGTTCAATCTCCTGTACCCACACACACAAACAAAAAAATCTAAAGCAAGTCAATATTTTTACCTCCAAATAATACAAGATCTTAGGATACTTAATTCAATTATCCCCTTCATGACTTTTCTGCTATTGTTTTCATGTTTTTGTTTCATGTTTGTGTTCGTTTTTTTCATTTATCAAAACTTCTATCTTCTTTTATTTTAAGCTCTTAAATTTTGTTTGATATTATTATTGTTGTTATTTTATATATCAAAGTTTGTTTGTATTTACCAACAAATTGTCCAATATCTTAGCTAATCATTCTCTCTTGTATCTCAGGCCTTACATCTGGAATTATTCATTAAATTTCCTTTAGTAAGTGTCTACTGGTGAAAAATTCCATCAATATTTGTTTGCCCTCATTCTTCAAGGACTAGTTCAGTAGTACAGAATTCTAGGTTGATAGCTATTTTCTCAGCAGTTTGAAAGCTTTTTTCACTAAAACAGGACAATGGGAGCAGAAGGAGAGTAGATGCAACAATGACAGCCATGGTCGGAGTGATACGAGGCCACAAGCCAAGGAATGCAGAGAGACTCCAGAAGCTAGAAATGGCAAGTAAATGAATTCTCACTAGAGCTTCCAGTAGGATCACAGCCCTGCTGACACACTATAGAGTTCTGACCTCCATAATAAAGTTAGCAAGATAATAAATAAATTTGTGTTGTTTCAGGCCACTAAGTTTGGCAGTAGTTTGTTACATAAGCAGTAGGAAACTGGCATCAATCAAAAATTATCAGGCATGCTTAAAAGCAGAAAAACATCACTCATAATGAATAGAAAAACCAATCATTCAAAATCAACACAGAAATAACACAGACGATAGACTTAGTAGACAAAAACGCCTCTTCCTTTAGGACACTATCACTTATTAAAAGTTATTAGAACTGTATTCCATATATTCAAATAGCTAAAGGAAAGACTGGGCATGCTAAGTAGACAAGTGGAGATATATTTTAAAAAGACCCAAACCAAATAACTACAGATGAAAAATATCATATCTGAAGAAATAATCCCAAAATTTTTCCAAGCATAATGAAAACTACAAAACTCCAGATCCCAAGCATAAAAAATATCAGGAGAAGATACCAAGGCACATCTTAATCAAATTACTTAAAACCAATAATTATGAGAAAATCTTAGCATTTTATATACAAAAGAAGAACGATAAAAATAGCAGTCTTCTTTGGAAACAATGTAAGCCATTAGATCGTGGAGCAATATCTTCAAAGTACTGAAAGAAAAAAATCTGTCAACCTAAAACTCTATATACAATGAAAATATATTTCAAGAATGAAGGCAAAATAAAGATTTTTCAGACATACAAAAGCTGAAAGAATTAATCACTAGCAGATCTGCACTATAAGAAATGTTAAAGGTATTCCTTTAGGAAGAAGGAAAATGAAACCAGATGGATATCTGGATTTATACAAAGGAATAAAGAGCACTGGAAATGGTAACTATGTGGGTAAATAGAAAAGACTTTTTTTCTTATTATTTAAATATCTTTAAAACATAATTGAGAGATTAAAGCGAAAACTTTTTAAAAAGTGAAGTCAAAAAAGTAAATCTGATTTGGCTAACTAGTTTAGACAATGAAAACTGGTTTTATGAAAGAAGTTATATGGCAGATGTTTTCCATAAATTAAATGAGCTAAAATTACAGCTAAATTTACACAGAAATATATTAAGACATGTACATAAAACACAATATGGCAGAAAACTAACGCTTTGCAAGTATT
The DNA here is from genome assembly GCA_026826555.1 of Tolypeutes matacus. NCBI lineage: Eukaryota > Metazoa > Chordata > Mammalia > Cingulata > Chlamyphoridae > Tolypeutes > Tolypeutes matacus. Next base: position 16,332,103 of record JAKSZT010026914.1, on the reverse strand, counting down.
TAAACTTACAACAAGAAATATTTAAATAAAAACTTTAAAACATCCAAAAGAAATATTTCAAAAGTCCTTTAGAGATAGCCAACCACTCTTGAAGACCACTAACTGAAGACCACTGACCTCTTCCTTAAAAGTTTTTTACACAATATTCCCTCTAACTGAAACATCCCTCTCCCTCCCCTCTTTTGCATGGCTAACTCCTATTCTCTTTAGACTATGCTTTTAAACACCTCTTCCTTCAGGAAACTATCACTTATCTCCCAAATCTATGGATGCCTGGCCTATGTGCTCTCATGGGACTCATCACTCCCTCTCATTTAGTTGTCTCAGGCTGTAAATTCAACAAGGCCAGGGACCTTGTCTATCTTGTGTATCAATGTATTCACTCCGGAGTACAATGTCCGGTATGCAATAAATGTTCAATAAATATTTGTTGGATGAATGAATGAATGAATTTTCACCAAGTAGAGGCAATCATGAAATCACCTGGCCTATAGAAATCATTAAAGAGTTAAAGAAAATCATTAACTTTAAAGAGTCACAAAGGTTATTTTATTTCCAGGGATCATGATGAAAGTACAGCACACAAACATAAGCAGCAGAGAATGCAACTCTTGTGCTTCCCCTGTTTACAAGGACCCAGGTTACTGTATACGTTTTTCAAATTTGGGAAAAACAAAAAAAACTAAAAACAAATAACAATAACTGCCCAGGGGAAAGGAAAAAAGAGGGAAAAAAGAAAAGAAATGGACAAGTTTTGCAAGAATCATATTGATTCTCCACTAAAGGTTCCCTTGTATGGTAAAATGATAGGGCCAAAACAGACACTGTAACTTTTTTTCTACAATAAGATATCTGATCTGTACATTAAAATTTAATGGCATTCAGAAGAGCCAAACAAATCCTGCCATGACTAACCAGAAGTCAGAAACAGGAAGGAGTCTGTCTTGTTTGTGGAAAATTAGATTTGATTTAAACATTTAGGCTGCCTGGCTTCTTAAAGTGGTTGTCTACTTTATAAAACAAACCTAAATTTTTAAAAAGTTTTTTTTAGAGAATCACAGTAGGAATAAGTTCAGTTTCCTAAATAATTGCATACTTTGACTAAGAATATTGATTTAGATACTTAATATCAATTAACTAGCACAGGTTAAGGCTTCTCTCTGCCACTGAATCTTCAACCTAAATTTCTAGAAAACACTTATGCTTTAAAGCAAATGGGGGGAGCAGGTGTAGCTCAGTGGCTGAGCACCTGCTTCATTTGTATGAGGTCCCAGGTTCTATCCCCAGTACCTCCTAAAAAAAAAAATAAAAGTGTACTGGATGTAAAACATTTTTTGCCCCTTCTATTTGAACCTATAATTAGCACTATACCCATTAAATATATGTTCCAGAGACTTAAATCTTTGGTCTGTTCATATCCTGGTTGAGCTCTGAATCTTAGCAGAGTTGCCGCCAACACCTACTCTCCAGCCCATCGGACTCACCCAGGACAACTAACAAAAAGGATGATGATGGGCAATGCCCATCCCCCCAAAAAAACAGAGAGTATCTACAACTGCAAACAAGACAGTTCCATCCATCTGCCCCATAGGATCTAAGCCCCCTCTCAATCAGAAGCAGAGTGGGCATCACCACCCCAAAATCCTCAAGATTGAGGAATGAACAAACATAAGGGGGGAATGCAACAATGGACTAAAGGAGACTTATTCTAGCAATGGAAGAACTTGTAACAGTGATATAAAGACAGTGGTCCATAGGGGTTCTGAGGGGTGGGGGAGGGAGGAATGGGTGTGACATGGGGCATTTTGGGAACATTAGAATTGTTCTGCATGGTATTGCAGTGACAGATGCAAGCCACTACACATTTTGTCAAAACCTATGGAATTGTGCAGTGCAAAGTAAAAACCATAAGGTAGACTACGACCATGGTTAGTAACAATGTTTCAATATGTGTTTGTCAATTGTAACAAATGTACCACACTAATGGGGGAAGAGTGTGGCAGTGGGAGGGGGAGGGGTAAATGAGAATCCCCTATATTTTCCATATAATATTTATGTAATTTAAACCTTCTTTAAAAATAAAGTAAAAAATTAATGCACTGAATTGCAAAAAAATAATAAAGCAAATAGATCAATGACATCTATATGGGACTCCTAACCACTCATGACCCATTAATCCATTCTAAAATTACACGATAGAATCTGTACAATTCAAAGGAAGTAAAGGGGCCAAACTACTCAGTTCCATGTAATTTCACTTATCACTAATGAAGAAGTTTAAGTTTATGCTGAATTTTTTAGTTAAGGAATTGTTTTACTTAAGAAAAATGGATTACAAAAACAGATTACAGAAAAAAACCTGCCACAAATCATTTTTAAAGGTTCTTCCTGAATGTGTTCAGAAGTGTTACTGATCTTAAATTGGATTATTTCATATATTTATTCATCTAACATATTGAATACCTACTACACGCTATATAAATCCTAGAAATAGAAAGATTAAAATAAAAAGCCCCTACCTTTAAGGGGTTACCACCTTGGTATGAGGAGACAGACATGTAAACAAACAAACATAAATTAGCATTTAGAAGTATGTACAGCACATGCTGAGTGGGCATAAAAGAGGGAGTAGTCAATTTTACCTGAGGATGTTAGGAAAGTATGATGAAGAAGGTGACAATACCCTTCCTGTCCTCATAAGCTCAGCACTGCTTATATAGGATATTCTTCACAGCATCTCTTTGAGTTGTTTTTCCAATAAGGTAACTCTCTCTCTCTCTCTCTCTCTCTCTCTCTCACACACACACACACACACACACACACACACACACACGAGTCCTTTTTATGAAAAATACTATGCATTTGCAATAGGCCTGGTTCTAGCAGGGAGGGCAGTCTACCATCACAAAGTGCAGATAACTCACTCACTGAGAAGCCAAGTAATCTCACCCTGCCTCTATAAAAAATCAATCACCCTCTCCTGGCTCACTAGTTCAGTCATGGAAAGGAGAGAAAGCTTTGGACAAATAATATAAAGGGAGATGGTCTGACAGGTCTATTTAGATATAAATTGGTCCATAATTTAAAGCTCTCTGAAACATTCAACATGTTAAATTTTCATAGTCCCCTCCCAAAATATGTTTGGGGGCAGAGAAAATTTATACTATATTAAATTCACTGTTTTATTTTATTATTATTATTTTTTTTTTTTTTTTTTACCAGGAGGTCCCGGGGATCGAACCCCGGTCTCTTCATATGGTAGACGGACGCCAAACTTCTTGAGCCACATCCGTTTCCCAAATTCACTGTTTTAATAAAACCTAACCGATGTTGGAAAGAAGGCCCCAGGAGATGTTGGAAAGAAGGCCCCAGGAGAAGAGAGGCAAGCTGTTCGCCTGATCATCTACAGTTGCCCTTGTGGAGGAAACAGGAGCTAAGCCTGGAGAGAAACGCAGCCCGGGGAAGAGAGGAACCCCAGAAGCCTGAACCCTGGCAAACGCTGGCAGCTGTCTTGCTCTAACATGTGGCAATAGACTTTGGTGAGAAAAGAAACTTAATGCTTTTAATGCTTTATGGCTTTTAATGCTTTATGGCCTGGTATCCCTTATAAAATACCCTTTATAAAGACCAACCCATTTTTGGTATTTCACATTAGCACCCTTTGGCTGACTAATACAGAATTTGGTACCGAGGAGCGGGGAACTGCTTTTGTAATTACCAAAATGTTGGAACGGTTTTATAAATGGGTAAGGGGTATTTTTTGGAGGAATTGTGAAATGCTTGATGGAAAAGGCCTAGATCACTTTGAAGAGACTGTTGATAGTAATATGGATGCTAAAGAGACTTTCTATGATGCCTTAGAAGTAAATGATGAAACTATTATTGGAAACTGGAGGAAAGGCGATCCATGTTTTAAAGTTGCAGAGAACCTAACAAGATTAACTCCTGGTGTTATATGGAAGACAGAATTTAAAAATGGCGAACCAGAGCATTTAGCTAAAGAACTTTCCAACGTAAACTCGGAGAATGTGGCTTGGCTTCTCCTTGCAGCTTATAGCAAAATACTAGATGAGAGAAATACACTAAGGACTGAACTTTGGGGCACAAAGAAAACAGAAACTGATCCTGGAACTTCCAAGTTTCTGGAAATCAAATTCCCAGATGAAAATGCCCTATTTGAAGACTTTACTAAACTTGGAACTCATAACTCAGAATTGAAGATGCAGTTATCTCGGAAAGACTTGTGGAAAGCCTTACTGTCTGATGGCTTGGACCCCTGCTTCCTGCATGCTAAACCAACAAAGTTTTTGAGAATGCTGTATGAACAAAACCACTGTCAGCTTGGACAAAAGAGGACATGGAAAGGAGAGACTGAAGGAGAAAAAGCTTTAAGAAGAAAACCGTGGAAGCAGAGATCTGGGATTAAGACATCACCTTGGGCCAAGATAGGAGCCCCACCCATATGTACAGAGAGGGTGAGTTTTCCCCAGCAGTTGAAGAGGGTGGATGTCCCCACCCGATGTTCTGGGAAAGTTTTGCCACCCCAGGGTGCAGAAAGGGTGGAGCACATTCCTCAAAGATTAGGGTGGTTAAGGTCAATACCCCATAGGTCTGAGAGGGGTGTACCTGTCCCCCATAGATTAGAGAAGGCCAGGTGGTCAACTCGTTGCTCTGAGGGGGTTGAGCCTGTATGCCAAAGGTTAGGGGAAATGTTGTCTTCACTTCACTGTGCTGGGGGGGCTAAGACTCTAACCCAAGGATTGGGTAAGGTGTGGCAATCACCCCAATACTCTTGGAGGGTGAGGTCTGGAGCTTGGTCGACACCCAGATGCTTGATCGACACCCAGATGCTTGATGAGGGTGGAACCAAGAAAATGGCCATTGAGCAAGCCTGTGGAAAGGGTGGGTTCCCATGTGGCCCCAAGGAAAAGAAACCATCGTCTTAAGAATGACTCTCAGACTTTGAAATCAAATGGAAGATGCCCTGCAGGTTTACTGAACTGTAGAGGATCCATGACTCATGTTTAACGTCCCAATTTCTCCTTATGATATTTTTTATTCATTCATTTATCCCCCCCCTGCTGCCCGCGCTCGCCGGGTCAGCCAACCACGCCACGCGGGCGGGCCCGCCCCCACCAGGAGGCTCCGGGAACCGAACCCGGGGCCTCCCACATGGCAAACGGGAGCCCCACTGATTGAGCCACAGCCACTTCCCATCTCCTTATGATATTGAAAATGTTTACCCTTTGTCTTTTCCATTTGTGTATTGGAAGCAGTTAAGTGGTTTTGTAAGATTCAGAGGTCTATAGCAGATGGGACTTTGCCTGAAGACAAATTGTATTTCTTTAAAATGATTTTGATATGAAAAAAAAAAAAAAAACCTAACCTCAGACATTTTGACAGTACAGCCATTTAGGTAATACAACCACAAAAATGCATTCCGTTTGTTAAACACTGAAGTGCTATGAAGCAGAACACCTGAAAATCTGATTTCATGGAAGGCAGACTACCCTGGAGCACACCCAAGGAAACAGGTGTTTACATGCTGGGGCCTCTGCTTTAGATAGAGTTGGTGAGGCCACAATATCCAATCACACAAAGCACTGACCTCTCCTGGGAGATGAGAAGGACACTGGTGGAGAGAAGAAAAGAATGTGATCAGCTGATCAGTAATACTTTCCTCACTGCAGTCACTGTACCCAGCACTATCATCACTGCCATTTCTGGTACTGGCATAATTATTTGGCAGGCAAAATCGAGTGAGAGGTTGTAAGCTCACAACTTCTCTAATAAAAAAAATCAAGTGAAGCGGATATGGCTCAAGCAGTTGGGCACCCGCCTACCATATGGGAGGTCCCAGGTTCAGTCTCGGTGCCTCCTAAAGAAGACGAGCAAGACAGTGAGCTAACGCAACGGGCTAGCGCAGCAAGCTGATGCAACAGGATGACACAACGGAAAAGACACAATGAGGAAACATAATGAGAGGCATAGCAAGCAGGAGCAGAGGTGGCTCAAGCCATTGGGTGCCTCCCTCCCACATGGGAGGTCCCGGGTTTGGTTCCCAGTGCCTCCACAAAGGAGACAAGCACATGACAAACAAACAGAGAGCAGAGAGTGAGCACCAAATGAGGGGGGTGGGAGAAATAAATAAATAAAAATAAACCTTAAAAAAAAAAAGAGTGAGAGGGCTATTTCTTCTCTCTTTTTAACCCTTGTTGAGACCTTCCCTTGGTATCTGGGCAGGATCTCTCAGAGATCAAAACGGGCCCAGATGACTTCCAAGTTCGAGAAGGGCATCATTTACAAATGAAGAAGGGTCATACACATGGTGGTATGGTTAAGTACTTACATTTAATCATTTAAATTCCATGTTAGACATCTTCTTTTAAGACTTCTTTTTTTCCTCTGTGACTATATAAATAGTCTCATGAAGATAATATTAAAATCCAGGCCTTTCATGAATATGAGACCTGTGTGAGATGCCAGGGGATCTCAAACTCTCTCTGCTTTCCCACTTATTAGACCCTACTCTCTACCAAATATCTGGTAAAGTAATTCATACTTAAGTGAAAATGGCTCCTGAGGCCTCAAAAATTCTCGCTTCCCTAGATATTTAAGCATTTAAATGAGCTCCAGTGAAATTTCAGGCATCAGCAACTATTAGTTAGGCCTTTCTAGCATCCCTTAAATAGGAAGTTCCGCCTCTATAATCAATTCATTCTCTCCTCACATCTTTTTGCATATATACATATGATAAAAATAATAGTATAGATAATATATATGAACATTTCAAAAGACTCAGAGAGATGTGTGGAAATAAATTATTCTTTTATATTCTACCCATTTGGCACAAATTTTATTTTAAAACAGCAGAAGTAGACTCATTCTGTGGCAGTTCAGTACGAGCTAATATGTTTGCTACTGGAGTTACCATTTTGAGAAAGGTCAAGGATCCTTAGTCATTAGTCATCTAGAAACCTGAGTGAAGGCCACAAGCATAGATATAGTTTTTAGGAGTGTGTCAGGAACACAGAGTACAATGACAAGCTTTAATCTAGTACAAGTCTCAAGTACATAGCACTAACCCATCAGGGTGTACACTATGTGATAACATTAAAACATGCTGTTCCAACTACGTGTTCCTAGATTTAGAGATCCTACAGGCCTCATCTATGAATTATTCCTTTCCCTGTCCCAACTCTCTGAAACCATAATACAATGCAGAGTGACTGTCTCATTCTATTAAGGCCAAACAGTGATAGTATAGAACACTGCAAGTATACAACCAAAACTAAAATTAAAAACCATGGGAGGTTGTGGGAGGTGTGGGAGGTGGGGAACATGGAAATCCCTTAATTTTTGTGTAACATTTATGTAATCTAAGCCTCTTTTAAAATATTAAAAATAATAATAAAATAAACACTGAAAATTCCCACCCCCCAAAAATTAAAAACCAGAATGAGCCATGCTGAGAATTTTCAAAAGCCTTTAAGAGTAACACCAACCCTTCTTTGCTGTAACGTGCATACCTAAGGTAAGACTAACATGCACACACACACAAAAAAAAAAACCACAGGCTCACTAAATTATCTTATTTCACCTGAGAATAGGAGGATATGCAGCCAGTTTTTACTTCACCTTCAAACAAAACTTAGGATTCTGCCTGCATCAAGGGAGGTGACATAACTGAAAGGGAAGCAGCATGTTGGGAACGGGAGGGTTAGAAGTGTCACTGCTGCACAAGCTATAAGCTCCCCAAGTCCTGGTAGGCAGCTTATTTAAAAGGTAGAGTATAAGTCACAATTTTCTAATCCTTTAAAGCCTCAATAACTAGTCCCATTCTTTCTCCCCACTTTCTTCATTCCCTATTTTAACCTGGTATCAGTACAGGGAGAAGAAATTCTGAGCCTGCAAGGGGTAATCAACAACTCTGCTACCTTCAGGTATATCTGCTCCTATAATCCTTCCTTTATCTCATATCAAGTTAGAGCAGAAACAGCTGAACATACAAACAAGTGTGTCTGACAGATATACAAACTACTAGTTTTTAAATGTATGTGGATGCTGTTGTGACAATAAAATAACAATTTATTTTAAAACATTATTAAATTTACTCTATCTTTTGTTCTTAAGCATGTCTTAATCAACTAATAATAAAGAGTATCACTATTATTATTTGAAGGTCCTCATGATGAAAACAGTTGTCAATTGCTGTTCTACAGCAGAATGTAATGAACAAGTTAGAGACAGGGATACCTAAAAACAGAATGAAGTGAAATAGACACATTAAAAGGATATTTTCACTTATGAAGAAAGCTGCCAAAAACTAGGGTGTTGTAAAAAGAACAAAATTTGGAGATACAATTCAACAGCAGGCTCACATCAATCAACAGTCACTTTTAAAAAGAGCAATATCCACCAAAAATAATAACAAATTTCAGGACTCATAAGAATCACAAACTTGTAATCACCTAACAATATTGTTTTGAAACAAAGTGAAAACTGACAATTACAAGGAAAATTGACAAATCTACAATTATCATGGGAGGTTTTAGCATATCTCAATCCCAGTGGGAGATTTCAACATATCTCAACTATAAACTGATAGTTCAAAGAGACAAAATAGTAAGGCTATAAAAGATTTGACCAATAATGTTTATACATTGGCCTAACTGATATAAATAGAACACTATACCTAAGCAAAATAGAATATACTTTCTTTTCAAGCACACACAGTACGCTTACTAAGTTACAAAAGAAGTTTCACAAAATTTCAAAGAATTGATAGCAATCCAACCATGTCTTTTGAACACAATGCAATTAAATTAGAAATATAACAATAAAAATATGGTAAAAAGAGGTTTGAGAACATTAAAATGCACTCCTAAATAACACATATAGTTATAGGAATTCATATCCAAAATTATACAATATTTAGGGCTGAATGACTATTAAAGAACCTGTTGCTGTAATCTAAACTTATAGTAGAACATAGAGCAAAATTGAGCCTAAAATATATTCATTTTAAAAAAATAAAGATTGAACAAAAAGATTGAAAATAAGGTATTAGAATAAAGAGATAGAAAAAACACAAAAATGAATTGAAGAAAGTAAAAGACGAAAAATAAGTCTGACAGCATTAGTCAATGAAATAGATGACTGGAGAAACTAAAAGCTAATAAAACAGAGAATCCCCTATCATTAGTGATAAGAAGAAGAGAAAAGGCAGAAATAATACTAGAACAAAAACAATGTTATAACTAGAGATCAACAGAGATGAAAAATAATAGTTTTCTATGAATTTTACATGAATAAATTTGGGAGCTTACATGAAATAGTTTCCTAGAATATTATCAGATTACCAAAGTTTACTCAAAATGAAATTTTAAAACCTGAATTACACAAAAGCAGCAAATAAACTATATGTGTAATCAACTCTCCTCCAAAAGACAACAAACCCAGACAGTTTCAAATGCAAAAGTTTTACCAAATTTTCAAGAACAGATTATCTTATGAAAACTGTTTAATAAAAACTAGACAGCAGACTTTAATTTATGAAGCTAATATAATCTTGACACCAAAACTGGACAAGGACAAGTACAAGAAAGGAAAATTAGAGATCAATCTCCTGCATAAGCAAAGAAAAATTCTTTTAAAATATTAGCAAATTGAATTTAACACTTAAAAAAAAAAATCACAACCAAGTAGGGTTTATGGTAGAAATGCAAGGATGGTTCATGATCAGAAAATCTATATTCATGTTGTAGACCATAGACCAATTTAATAGAGTAAGGGAGAAAAACTGTGATCATCTCAGTAGATACAGAAAAACATTAAATAAAAAGAAGCAATAATGATCTAAGAAACAAAAAGTCGTACTATAGGAGACCATAAAATAGCGGGGGGGAAATATCTGTGAGAAATAATTTAAAAGTAACTGGGTTTATTTACTATGAAGAAAAACATCAAGAAACTAAGGAAAGACTCTAATAATCACCTAATGCTTATTTTTTTCCAGGTATTTTCACATATATTATCTCAACTCTCTTGAACAGTAACTATTATAAGAGATTCTTGTGAAGAAAGGTGAGAAAGTAGGCTTAGCATACTGGAATAAGCACAAGCCTTGGAGTAAAACAGTTCAGGGTTTGAATCCTGCCTCTGCCATTTATGTAAGAGGTAATTTTCAACAAGAACTTAGCATCTCTGAGTCTCAGCTTCCTTATTTGCAAGATGAAGTAGATTAAATAACTACAACTTAAATCGTCTATCTCATAGAAATTTGATAAAGGAGTTAGGTTTATAAGGCTCTTTTGGTTCTACTAAGGAAAGAGAAAAAACAATAAAGAATTTAAATTACTGAGTTTAAGATTTTACATCTTGAGAACTTCTTGACTTGAGACTATTCCTCCACAGGAAAAGTCAAGGTAATAAGGGAATACTTGTGTCTAATTGCTTTTGGTGTTTGTTTGTTTTTTGGAGAGTAGGGTAGGAATAGTAAATGACAATTCATCTGTAAAATAAAGCAGTTAGATTAAATAATTTCTGATTCCTTTTAACTTTAAAATTTTCTGACTTTACTTCTTCACAGCTTAAGAGTTACAAGATATTGTAGTACATCACAAATTATACCTGTAATATTCCTTCTTTGGAAATACTTGAAAAAGTGTAAATTGTTATTTTTTAAGAGTTAATACTGCCTGGAGACCAAGGGATGGACTAGATGACTTCCTGGAAGGTTGGACTGTGCAAAGAACAGGACTTGGAAGCCATGAGACCATCAACAGAAAACCTTTCCTGCCAATTACTAGCTGAGAGACCATGGGTGAGTTAAAGCCTGTCAAACCTCAGTAAAATGAGCTTATCAATACCTCGAAGTTGTTGTTCTTAGAATTATACATGAAAGTGAAAATACATAAGCACCTGGCCCACAATAGATATTCAATAAATGTGAGTTCCCTTGGCCCCTTGAGTTCCCTTCAATTCTGTGATTGTGATTACTCTCTAGACATTGGAAACCAAAGTATTACATGTTTAAAGTTTTTTTATTTCCTAATCACAAAAAGTATACAAAGCAAACCAAGAGTTAAATCCCTGCCAAACTGTTTAGAATAAAATGACTCAGGGTTCATTATTGAGAAGTCTCAAAACTTCCCAAACTATTTTGTTTGAGAAAGTCTGTGAAATTATGTTTAATATCTCAAGTCCAAAGGTGAACTATTTATAGTTCAAATATGCTTAGTTTAGGTCAAAAATGCAACAAGGCAGCTGGCAGATGTGAATGATTATCTCACAAAAACTTGATCACCCATGCTAAGAGACAAAAATATTTTTAAAAAGCAATGGAAAGAATCACAAAAAATCTTGAGTTAAAAAAACAAAACATTAGAATCATACATTAGTCTCAGGCAAGCAAAGTGCATTGGGTGGTATAACCAAATAATTCTAAATAAAGATACTCTGGGCACTTTCACCCACAAGAGAGTTTAAAAATATCAATTTCATCACAAATTATTTTGAGTATTCAAACTCATAAGCAAAGAAAAAGCTAAATAAAAGAGCTGGTGATCTAAAAATATGGCACTATTACTTTTAGGTCAAAAGAGATCTAAATTAAGTATAAGAATGTTTTGACCCTTTTCAAATTTTTCTTTGTACATGAATCTCAGTGATGGTAAAACAATACAAATATAGACTGTAATTGAACTTAACTGACAAAATTTAAGGATTAAACCAGGAAATATTGTTAATGCAATCATGTAGCAATAGTGCACCCTGAAAAAGCATAGTATTTCAGGAACATTCTCTTACTGAGTATGCCTAGATGTTACAATATGGTTTAAAAATAGTCCAAGCTGGTGAATCAATCTAAGTTTTGATGACTTCAAGCAGACTGTTCAGAGCAGCACTAAGGCAAAAAGTGATAACACCTCCCAGTTCTAAACGATACTGTCATTTGCCTGCCAATTGACAAATGTGCACTATGCCCTTTCCAAGGAGTTTAAACCACAAGACCACCTCAGAAGTGACACCTTTTGATGCATTCAGATACCGAATAGAATAGGATCTTGGATAGGATCCAAAAACTTCCTTCTTTATTCATTTGTTCCATTGCAGAAATAAGAATGAAATTCCATTGTATACTGCAATAACATTTTTTCCAAGGCAAATAAAAGTTTGCCACAAATATTTTTCACCTATAAAGAATCAGTTTGAAGCAAATCCACACTGACAGAAAATGAATCTGGTCAATTTTACACTTAGCTTATTCTCCTTCATTACAACACTTGCACTCATTCATCCAATATATTGGCTTATGAATCTTCTTACAAAAAAAAAAAAAAAAAAAAAAAAAAAAAAACACTTTAATCTTGTCAGTCTGCTACTCAAGAACTGCAAAGCTTCTCTGCTGCCCAACTCCAATTTTTTTGGCTGGCTTCCAAGGTCCTTTATCATCTGGCCCAACCTACCTACCTAAGCTTAGTTCCTCCCACCACCAACCTGACATCCCTTCTTTCCTCACAGGCCCCGACTTGTTCATGCCCTACTTTCCACCCAGAGGATTTTCCTTTCTCCCCATATCTATCCCCACCCAGAATGTTTTCTTTTCTCCCCACATGGCTTCTCCCAAGTCCCACCTCCTACATGAAGCCTCTTTCAATTATTCCTACCTGTAGCGATAACACTCTCACTGAAGTCCTTTATAGTTTGTCAGTCTGTATTACAACTCTTTAATTTGAAATTTCTTAAAGCCAAGGAGCATTTATTTTCTGCAGCAGCAGTTTTCCACCTTTGTTCCTCCATGATACATAAAAGAATAATTATCACACATATGACACATCCCCATGGGTGTACTTGGGATGATCCACAATTCCCAGTCACAATAGCTATAAATCCACTAACTTCTCTCCCACTGAAGAAAACATGGTATGAAAAGCAAGTGTGTCTATTATACTCCATAGAAAGTAGGGAAGAAAAAAAAAAAGCCTGGTGAGCAGAAATGAGTGGGATGTTATACACGTGACCTTGAATATGCTCAATTTATTAAAAAAACAAACAACACTGAAAACATTTGCAAACTTTGATACATTACTATTTTCAAAATTACTTGATAGTTAACAGTAATATTATGTAATATTTCTGTAGCAAAGACAAAGAAGGTAATATATCAATGAGAAAGGTAAAAAAAAAAAAAGAATATGGGGTTTAGTTTTATGAGATATGAATATGATTAAGCTTTTTTTTCCCTTCATTTTCTTCATTAACAAGGAGACCTTGGTCATGTCACTTAACCAATCTGTGCTCATTTATATATGTTTCTGGACACTGGAGAAATAATTAAGTTTGTTTTTAGGATTAAATAAGATAAATGTGCCTGGACAGAATTTTTTAGTGTAACACTTCCATAATTTGTTAAGCTGCCTTTTGTCTTAATTTTTTGAAGTTGAAATAAAGTTTTTTTTTTTTTTAATTACTTGTAACATATCTCACAAGTGATCATTCGTAATACACGGATAAGAACTGCTATTCTATATAGCACCTTGCATGCTAGACACACAAAGGCAATCAATAAACTTAATTAACCAATTAGTGTTTCTAGCCTATTAATCAATCAATTACACATAAATGGCAATTACTGCTGCTGCGCTGCTGCTGCCTGAGGAGGATGATGACATAAAATACAAGCTGACTCCTTTGCTGATAGCCTCTAAAGGAAAAAATGACTTCTTATTGGATGAGTCTCACATATTTTAAAAATAAGGAAGGGCCATTTGCACTCCTGAAGTTACGAAGAGCTTGGCAGTTTCCATGGCAATCATGCAACCCTACACCTCTTATGCAACAGTGTGGCTATTATTGCAATCTTGGGTAACATTAGTAAATTGTGAACTCTACCTGTCAGGGATCAGATAACTTTTGCTCCACCCAAGAGAAAGCCTTCCTATGACAATGCAAATCTTTTTTTTTTTTTTTTTTAAAGATTTTATTTATTTATTCATTTATCCCCCCCTTGCTGCTTGTGCTCGCTGGGTCAGCCAACCACGCCATGCGGGCGGGCCTGCCCTCACCAGGAGGCCCTGGGAACCGAACCTGGGGCCTCCCATATGGTAAACGGGAGCCCTACTGATTGAGCCACAGCCGCTTCCCAACAATGCAAATCTTGATCTACATTAAAACAGTTCTCACTTTTACAATAAGGAATTACCTAAGCATTGGAGGTTCCTCATCAATTACAATTCAAATATATAATTTTTAAATGATATTACACATTCTCCAACATTCCAACATGCCCTTAATTGCCATTCACACAAATAGCCTATGATTTGATTTTTTTTTTTTTTTTAAAGATTTACTTTTATTTATTTACTTATCCCCCCCTTGCTGCTTGTGCTCGCTGTGTCCATTTGCTTTGCATTTTTCTGTGTCTGCTTATCTCTCTTTTGTTGGGTCATCTAGCTGTGCCAGCTCACTGCGCCACGTAGGCCATCAGCTCACCGCACCGCGCGGTCTGGCTTGCCTTCACCAGGAGGCCCCAGGAATCGAACCCAGGGCCTCCCATATGGTAAACGGGAGCCCAACCACTTGAGCCACAGCCGCTTCCCCCTATGATTTGATTTTGAGAACCTTAAATCCTGAGAATGTCAAAAATATTAAAAATTTCATCTCTTTCCTTGAAAATTCTTCAAATATATATTGGGTAGCTTAGGTATAAATCTACCTGCAAGCCAAGAGTCTTCTGTTTCTCAAGCCCTGACATCCTAACTTTGTAGGAGTAGAGGTTAATCTAAGAATACTTTTTTAAAAACTCATTTTATTCCTTAGTGTTGCCTAAGCAGTCACTATTTAGAAATCCTTCTGAAAGTAGAATACAGAGAAAGCTTCAGTCTATCATGCCCTGGAAACCTCGAAACATCAACCAAACAGCCCAAAAGAATGTCCTACTCAACAGTTCCAAGGATGTCATTAATTGCTTCCATCTGTTTCTCTTTCTGTCCCCTCCCCCTCTGAGTGAAGGCATCTACTGAAGTTATTTTCTGCTTCATTCTGCATTCTAAATAAAAGCAAGAAAAGTATAAAAGGGCATCACACTTTAATTTGCCAGAATATTTATCTGACCCCAAATCTGTTTGACAACCAAAGCCATATTGTTGTTTGTACTCTAGGCTGTTTTCAAGTAACATTTTAGAAGATGGCATATTAAGTTATATATTTTTTAAAAATTGCTCAGTAAGTTTTTGAATTGGTCATAATAAACAATTTTTCCCTGAGTCCCCATGGAGATCAGGATTATTCCCCACAGCATGATGAAGATTAAAACCCCTGAATGGTTTTACCCATTGATGATCCTTGCCTGAATCAGCTGTTTTGCTAAAAGTTGCACAATTCTGTCATTCCTTCCATTATACATTGGTTAGAATTCCCTCACTGACTATTACCTAAAATAAAGCTTGTACAGGAAAGGCAGAATCAATGCTTAATTCTTCCCTTTTATTAACAATTTTCAAAGTAAGGGGTTGGTGCCCTAATTACCACCAACGGAGAGCAATGAAGTTTTATTTTATTTATTTATTTATTTACTTACTTTTAAGTTAGTTACTTTTTTGAAAATTTTATCACAACTAGGGCACATATCTCTTTAATTTTTCTAAATCCCCAAGAAGCCTGTGTGAGCACTAAACCTATTTCAAGGATATATCTCTGGGAATGAGCAGAAATGACTTTCCTAATGAAATTCATTTACACCAAATGATATTCATAGACTATGATCTAGGGGCCATTTAGTCCAACTAAACCCACTAGGGCTGTACACTATCTCACCATGCTCTATACCTTCCAGGGTGTGAGGGGCAACCTGGTACAAATGAGAGGTGTGCTTTTAATGTAAGGTAAATGCAAGTTTAATCATGGTATGTTTAACTGACAGCATAGGATTCCTCCTACTGGTACCATGCTGATGGAATAGCACATAAACAAAGTAGGCTTCACAGAGTTTAGAGCTGGAAAGAACCTTGGAGATCACCAAGTCCAATAAAGGCAAGTAAAAAAGATATGACTACAAAACAGCTTCTACAAGAAACAGATACTTCCTGTACCTTACTTCCTGACACATGAAGACATTTTACAGAATTAACAGAAATGTAGCGGTAGAAGCACCCACTCAAGTTAGAAATAAGAAGACATGGGTGAAAATTTTGCATCTGCTCAATGGAAATAATAGAACATAAGGAGGATAGAAATAAAAGAACACTTTTAGCTTTGTTTAAAATTGTGACATATAACATAAATAGAGAAAATTAAATAAAACATATGTATAATATAAAACAAACATCCTTGTAACCCATCACCCAAATCAAGAAATAGAACATTATTACCACTTCAGAAGCCCCCATGTGTCTCTCCCTGAGTATAACTGTCTTCCTCCCTCCCACAGATACCACTACCCTGGCTTTTGTGGTAATTATTTCCTTGCTTATCTTTTTATTTTCACCATATAAATAGACATCCCTAAGCAATATACTTTACTTTTGCATGTTTCTGGACTTTAAATAAATGGAACCATTCTATCTAACTGCATATTGTTCATTTCTCTCAATTATTTTTGAGTCATTCATTCCTTTTTATTACAGATTAATAATGACTATCATTGTTTTTATCCATTCTACTGTAGATAGAACAGGGGAGTCATTATGAACAAGGCTGATGTAAATATTTTTGTATATGGATCTTGGTGTGCATGTGCACAAGTTTCTATAGGGAATATACCAGGGAGAATTTCTTATCTTCAACTTTACTAAATGCCAAACTGTTTTCCAAAGTGGCTGCACCAATTAACATTCCCAATAGCAGTGTACAAGAGTTCCAGTTGCTCCACATCCTCATCAACCAAATATTGTCAGACTTTTGAATTAAAGGTTTATAATAAAATAATTTACACTTCCCTGATAATTAATGAAATCCAACACCCTTTCATGTTTATTGCCCATTCACATTTTCCCTCTTCTGAAGTGCCTATTCAAATCCTTTGTTCACTCTTTTTTTTACTGAATAGTCTTGCCTTATTCTTATTGATTTGTAGGAGTTCTGCTTTTTTTTTTTTTTGGTCATATGTATCAGTCTTTACCTTTACTCATGACTTGACTGCCACATGGAACAAAGCCATCATTTGAAGACATCATAATCAATAACCTGAGAAGACTTAAGTAATCAAAGAGAGCATTGCTGCTCATTTGATTTAGGATGGGTTAAGATGTCCGGAAATTATTTGTAGTAGTATTAGGTAATATGAAAATATAACTTAAATTTAAAATGCTACTGAAATATGTTACAATCATTTTTTAAAAGTTTGTATTTACTGTTATTCCCTTATCTCCAAGCAAATGTGTTTAGTATACCATTCGGGTTCACGCCTGCTAAAGTCAGAATATGTTTCTGAATTATTTCTATTGTGGAAAACAAAACTTTGAAGTCACGCTCTAATTAAAAATTATTATGTCCAAGATGCTGAATACCAATGACTAAAATCAACAGGAGGAAAGCTGAATGCTGAAAAGATGAAAAGTTGAAATTTCAACAGTAGACAGATGTTTTATATTAAAAGGGGGGGTGGTGAAAGGGGGTTTGCTCTTGGAATCAGTTACTTTTCCTCCTAACTAGAGAATTACTTCTGCTTAGCAACAGAAGAATTTTTTAATTACTCACTTAATAAATGCTGGTGGCATATCTCTCTTCAAAATCTGATCCTCGGTGGTCTGAACAGTTTCTTTTCCAACCTATGGAAGAAAAAAAGGGTCATGATTCAAATGTAAATTTTCAGGCTTTTAAAATTACTTAAATGTACGTGAAACATATACTTCACACATAATCTATCATTGGGGTTTCTGAATTCAAAGGAAATTTCTGGACTTTTTATTTTGAAATTACTAAATTGTTCCCATAATATGCTTCTACAAAATACTTGTATAATAAGGAGTACAACCATAATGTTGTATTTCTTCTTCTCCAGAGTAAGTAATTAAAAGGCATCATTGTGAGAAAAAAGAAAAATTCATCATTGAAAATATGTGTGTATGTGTTTCACTGACAAACTCTGTGTATCTCAAAAAAAGTACAATGAAGTACATGGAGCAAGTGAGGTAGGTTAAAATGACTATACAGGAAAAAATAGAAGTTACTAGGACTAGGAAAAATATTTTAAGCAATTATGACTCCAAAACTAGAAACCAAATGTGAAATATGTAAAGTAATCAAAAACCTTCAAATTAAAACAATATGGTATTTTTCCCCAATATCCGAGGAACTTAAAAAGAAATAATAAATAATGCTGAATGCTACAGTGGAATAGGGAACTTTGCACCCTGCAGATGGCAATGTGATAATTTTTTTTTTTTTTTTTTTTTTTTAACCGGGAGGTACCGGGGATCGAACCCCGGTCTCTCCATATGGTAGACGGATGCCGAACCTCTTGAGCCACATCCGTTTCCCTGTGATAATTTTTTTAAAAAACAATTAGGTAATGTGTGCTAGGAATCATAAAAATGATCATACTTAAGAATTCCACTTCTGAGAATATCCCCTGTTAGCAATAATACCAGTATGGGAATAATGGTATGGTATTTACAAAAGTATTCACTTTTATAATTAGTTGTAAAAGTTTAAAAAAAAAACTGTAAAATAATTGATCCAATAGTGAGGAGCAGTTTAAGTAAATTATGACATATCTTTTATACTGGGTACTGTGGGCCATTAAAGCAATGGCTATGAAGAGTCAGCATTATGGGAAAACATTTATATTATATTTCATTTTAAATGAGAGAGAAAAATAATAAATACACTGCAATTACAACAAAACAAAAAAGTTCATATGTAAAAGGCAAAACACTGAAAATATAAAACAAAATGTTAACAGTGGTTGTATTAATGTTTGTGAAATTTTGAGTGAATGTGTAAATGTATCTCCTTTTTCTTAATATTCCAAAATGTGAATATATAATTTTTGAAACTTAAAAAGTTAAAATGAAACTCATATCATTTAGATGCAATTATTTCCTATTACCTAATAATTTTAGTAATTATTTGTTGTTTTACATAAATCTTTCAAATAGTAATGGCCAAAAAGAGGATATATCAAAATATTAAAAATCACACTAACCAGATTGTATGTATGTACACATATGTGTATTAAAAATAGTACACGTACTCACTTTCTTCAAAATTTTTCCTATGCTGGGTTTGGATGTCAATTTTTCTTTCACTATATCAAGTATTATAAAGTACTCTACAAGAAGCATAAATTTAACACAGTAAATGGTAAAATTTACCCATTTTATCAACATAAAGCTACTTAGAAGTATTAAATCATATATATAAAACTACATTTTAATGCAGAAATCTATGAAATTTTTACTACCCAGAATGGAAAGTATCTCAAACCTGCTATTTAAACATCTAACATTTGATTTACTCTAAAGAAGAAAAACAGGGAAAGAAAATCTCTACATGAACAGTAAATCAGCTGAAGAATATAACACAATAAACTATTCTCAAGGAATACACGTCATGCCTAAGTTAATGAATTCAAGTTTTTCTCTCAAGTTAACAACTCAGAAAAAGAAGCACACATATACTGCTGTGTAATAGCCAGTGCTTTTGTAGACAATAGATCGTCTGTATCATAATAAAAGCCTTTCAGATCAGCAGCTGGTTCTCTAGAGTTTCTCAGATCAAAACACGACAGAATAATTCCAGATGTATTGTTCGCTTTATTTTCCAACTAAAACCAACCATTCAAAAAAGCTGGGAGCAATAACTTCATGAAGTAAAAGATGAAGTTCAGCCACAAAGTCACTGGTACATACTAAATGTAAAGGGCCTACAAGGGTTCCTCTTCTACCACCTTTAGAAAGTATTCATTCATTCATTCATTCAGTGTTAATAAACATTTGTTGTGCACAACTACATGTGCCAGGCACTGTTCTAGGTACTGAGGATAGAGCAGGGAATAAAAATAAGTTTCGTCTATTCAAGGTATGTTCAAGGAACCTGAAGGAGGCCAGAGTGGCTGAAGCTTAGTGAGTAAGGGAAGTGTGAGGTGGTGAGGAGGTTGGGTGAGAGGGCAAAGGTTATATCATAAAGAGCCTTTTAGGCCATAGTATGGTGTTTGAAATATTTTCTCAGTACAAAGGAAGCAGGAGTTCTAAACAAGAGATTGATATGCTCTAGTTTACTTTTTTTTTTTAAAGGAGGTACTGGGGATTGAACCCAGGACCTCATACATGAGAAAAGTAGGCTCCCAACTACTGAGCTACATCCACTCCCCAATGAGAGTTGGTTTTTTCATTTGTTTGTTTTTAGGAGGTACCAGGGATCAAACCTAGGACCTTGTACACGAAAGCAGGCACTCAACCACTTGAGCTACATCTGCTCCCCTGATTTACTTTTTTAAAGATCACTTTGCCTGCTACATGGAGAAGTGAATTGTAGGGGCAAGAGAGGAAACAGTGAGATCAGTTAGGAGGCTACTGGAGTAATCCAGAGAGAGGGAAGCAACTTAGAAGACGATGTGAAAGTAGAGATGAAGAAAATAACACAACTGTGATATTTTTGGGAGACAGAACTAAAAGGACTTGCTTCTGACTGGGGCCAGGGCAGAGTGGGATGAGAAAAGGACTGGAAGAAATAGAGAAATCAAAAATGAATTCTTGGGGGGCGGATGTGGCTCAAATGGTTGAGTGTCCGTCTGCCATATGGAGGGACCTGGGTTCGATCCCCAGGACCTCCCGGTAAAATTAAAAAATATATATATAGAAGGCGCATGGGCTGCCAGGCTCTGTGTGCCGCTGAGCTGTCGGGCCCCGGGAGCCATGCAGCAGGATGATGACGTAACAGAGGAGAGACAAGACAAGATGCTCCGAAAGCTCCAGAAGCCAGGAGCTGAGGTGGCACAGGCAGCAGAATACCTCTCTCCTACATCGGAGGTCTCCAGGATCGAATCCTGGGGAAGACTGGAGGAGGAGGATGAGAAGAGATGGCAGGAAACACACACAGAGAGAGAATTGCCCAGCAAATGGACACAAAAACAGCAAATGGGGAAGGGGGGGTTTAAAATGGATAAAGTAAATAAATAAAATCTTTGAAAAAAAAAAAAAAAGAAGTCTGGGTCATATAAATGAAATAATTTAAATGAAATATCTTCAAAGGCAGCAATGCTAGAAGGCTCATATTATGACAAAGATTTGTCATCCAAGGGTAAAGCCATTCAAATGGTTTGCAAATAGCAAATATTCTGACACTAGGAGAGGTAATTACTAAAGAATGAATTTTACTTAATTGCTTTATGACTTTTTTTGTAAGAGTGGGGGCAAATGGGGAAAGAGAAATAGGTAATACAAACCTACTCAAGGGATACAGGATACTTATTTCAAAGCTTTTTTCCCCTGTTTTTAATTGATGGGCACTAAATCTCATTTCTTTATTTTAAGCTGCATACATACTTGCATTCGTAGTATCTACAATCTCTCCAATTCTCAATCCACTCTGATTAGAATTAGTTTAGGTACAATGAATGGCCCTATTTATAAGGTACAACACATAAAACATGACTATTTAGAATGAATGCCACTTTTACTTGGGGAATTGATTTTTGGCAGTGCTGTCCAATAGTCAGTCATGATGGAAATATCCTATTTAATCTGTGCTGCCCAGTATGGTTAACTATCAGTCACATGTGGCCGTTGAGCACTTGGAATGAGTTTTTATTTCATTTACTTATTTTTTTATCGCCCCCACCCCCACCCCAAGTTGGCTCCCTAATCTGTTTGCTTGTTGCCTGCTCATTGTTTTTTTTTTCTCTCTCTCTCCTTTTTTTTTATTTTTTATTTTTTTGCTTGCTTGTCTGCTTGTTGTTTTGCTTGTTGGCAGCTTGTTTTCTTTAGGAGGCACTGGGAACCAAACCTGGGACCTCCCATGTGGGAGGCAGGTGCTCAACTGCTCAGGCCACATCCACTCCCCACTTTTATTTAATTCTAATTAATGCAAATCTAAGTTTAAATTGCCACATGTGATTAGTGGCCACTATATTGGACAGTGCAGGTCTACAGGAACCTCACTGTCTCCTTGTCTCATAAAACTGGTCTTCCGACCTCACTCTTC
Organism: Tolypeutes matacus; assembly: GCA_026826555.1. NCBI lineage: Eukaryota > Metazoa > Chordata > Mammalia > Cingulata > Chlamyphoridae > Tolypeutes > Tolypeutes matacus. The sequence goes on along the minus strand of JAKSZT010026914.1, from coordinate 16,309,954 downwards.
TAAACAATTCTTCACATAGCTGCTTGATTAACCTTTATTTATGCCTTTACTATATGGGCTTTTCACAGAAGAAAGGAGCTAGGCTTGGAAAAAGAGAATTTGCTAGGTAGAAAAGTGAGGGCTCATGCAGTCCAAGCAGAAAGAACAGAGAATAAAAATAAGTCTTGTCTATTCAGAGTGTATTCAAGGAACCTGAAGGAGGCCAGAGTGGCTGAAGCTTGGTGAGTGAGACCAAGATCCAGATGTGTTTGAGTACGTGCTTTGATTGGACAAGAAATACAAGCTGGTATGCCTTTAGCAAAAGAAACAAGGCTAGAAAGCTAGACTGGAGTTAGCTTCGGAAAGGCTTTGAATGCCAAGTAAAAGCAGAGAGGATTATGTAACATGACGTGCCTGTTTATTCAAAGATTGTCATCCTCTGTTCTAGATCTTTCCAATTCAGTGTTCTATTACTGAAGTATCAAGTCAAGAACACCCAAAGAAACCAGTTTCTTAAAATGTACAGGTCCTTGGTAAGCGGCTGTGGCTCAATCAGTAGGGCTCCCGTTTACAATATGGGAGGCCCCGGGTTCAGTTCCTGGGGCCTCTTGGTGAAGGCAAGCCCGCCCCCACGGCGTGGTTAGCTGACCCAGCGAGCACAAGCAGCAAGGGGGGGATGAATGAATAAATAAAATCTTAAAAAAAAAAAAAAAAAAAAAATGTACAGGTCCTTTCTAGGCATCTACTTGTGAATAACTGGAGAAGCCTATCTAGGAGAGCCAAAGACAAAACTTCAAGTTTTTAAGCCACCAATCAGGAGATAACAGGAAATGTACTTTCCTACTCACTCTCCGCACCATCAAAACAGAAACAGTTTCTATAGAATGCATCTTTTCCAAATAAACATACAGTAGAGCAAACAATTAAGAAAAATTCATTCATAAGATGCTCTTTGTTAACTAACTAGAATTTTCATGGCTTATGCAAAAACATTCCTGGAGGTCAGCCTTAGTGTGGCAAAGCATACAATTACCAATATACGCTACAGCTTTGCAAATAAGCAGGTCAGTAATAATTTTAGATGTTTCTTGAAACTGTTCAGCACTAGGGCTTGAATGCAAAGGTCATCAAAATACTTGGCTGCCTAAGCCATATGTTTTTACTACATACATGTTAAGAGCATATGCATGGAAATTTATGGCTTGGTTTCTAATTTCAGTTTAGCTAATAAATGGTTCTGTGACCTCAAATAAATCATTTAATCACGCAAATATTTCTTCTACACTATATGATCTACCTTGCTAGGTATCTCCTTCCTTGTCAAATATGACTTGACCAAACTCCCTTTTAGCCTCTCTGATAAGGGAAACTTAACTTTAAATTTATTTTTTCTACATTAAGACCTTTTGGGGGAACAATAATTTTATTACAATGATTAATAAACACAAAATTTAAAGTCATTCACTTCCTGTATATTTTATCTGTTTTATGATTATGGGGTTCAACTAAATCAAATGCCTAATTTTCAATCTTAAAATAAATCTTTTTCCCTCTATAAAAAAGATCTGTAAGTTAAAGGGTAAAGGAAAAAAAAAAAAAAAACACGAAGGAAAGAATGACAAATAGGTCAAGTCTTAGAGTTCTGACCAGGTTTTTCAAGTAAGCTTTTAAAAACAAGCCTTTTGGAGGAACTTAACTTTATAATAATACATTCTATTGCTTCTAAACTTTATCCCAGTATTGAGAGAAACTCAGATTTGTTGGTTCTAGTCAGTGCTAAAATTATTTTTCTTTTATTTTCTTCTTCACCGAACGGCCTTTAACTCTTAAGGCCTGATTCCATTCAATTCAATAAATAGACAGTAAGTGCCAACTATGTGTCTACTAGGTGGTGGGCCAAGAATGAGATAAGAAATAAAACATCTTTAGACACACAAACTGAAATAATGGTACAGTGACTAAGAGGCCTGAGGGCATTTCTAGGGGGCTTGGCAGGAAGCCCTGTTTCTTTTGAAGAGCTCTTACTTTATTCAGTAGTTAATTTAAATATCTTTTGTTCAACATGTGACTTTAGTTCAAAATTCTATGTGAGAGGTCCTTTGTCTTCTATTGTTATTGTTATTCCTTTCATCACAACCTACTCAATCTGGTTCAGTAATGTAGAAAGATTTGATTTCTTTCCAGCAAAAAAAGCTCAGCTCGCTCAATTCACTACCCAGACTTAAAAAATATGATAGTGTAAATATCTCCTTTATCTAGATTATGTAAAAGACAAAACACAGCAGGGAGGACTGTGTTACCAATTTATGCAATATAAGTAATAACTATAGAGTATTACATTTAAAAGTGTGGTGGGGAAAGGCTAACCAACAGGGATTCTTAACGTATTTAGACAACAGGACTCATATGATGGAAATGTAAGCCAAGATCTGTGGCCAATTGATTATGACCAGACAAGAAAATGGGCACTATCCTTAGTTTAGCTCAAATCAATGTCCTTTATGGCTCAAGTGTTAGGCTGATCAATCCATTATAAGAACAGGGAAGTGGATGTGGCTCATGTGGTTGAGCATCTGCTTCCCAAGTATGAGGTCCCAGGTTCAATCTCTGGTACCTCCTAAAAAAAAAAAGAACAACCAATCAGATGTGGATCTGGGTCTAGTGTGGCCTTAGCCTGTAGGTACATAACCCACTATCAGCAACACTTTCCCATTAATTGTTTCCCTGCAGTGGTGATGGTCTTGTGCTGATCCTTCCACGATATCATTCACAACGGGGCCAGCCAGAATCGGATATTTGTTAAGATATGTACCCAGAAAAACCAGGACTCTGTCCTATGCTGAGCTCTTCTCACTCATTCATATAATCAAGCACTTATTGAGTACTTCCTATGTGGTAGGCACTGTGTATATCATTATGTTTGAAGGGGATACAAAAATAAGTTCTAGCCATCCTTAGCCTACATAGTCCTTGCCTACAAGACAAGCACTTAAATAATTGCAGTACTATTTAATGCATGCTCTAATAGAATTACATCCAAGTTTCAGCTGTGTGTCAGTGACATAGGGGAGCTATCACAGAGGAAAAGAACCTCTAGGAAGGATGACTAAGAGGTTTCCAGGTGTGATGGGATTAGGAGCAAAAAGGGAGGTTTTCCAGTTGGTGAGGCAGCATATGTGAAAGCACGGCCAGTTCAGGGAATGTAGATCCACACAGCTGGAACACAGGGTACTGGGTGGAAAGGACAGGAAGCTGGAGAAGCAGAAAGGGGCCCCATCAAGGAAGGTCTTGTATCAATGCAATGGGTTTAGACTTTATTCTCTAAGTAACAGGAAATTATTTAGAGGGTCTAAGCAAAAGACTATTAGATTTTCATTTCAAAAAAGATAAATTCAACAGCAATGTGAAGAATGGATCAGAGGGAAGGAAACTGGGAAGACAAGTTCATTTGTTAATTCATTCATCCAATCAACAAATATTTATATAACATACTATGTGCCCGGTACAGCAGACCACAATGAAGAAAACACACATGGCCTCTGATCTCATGGACCTTAAGAGTCTTGATGAAAGAAAAACTAAAGATGAATTAAACCATCAGCAGTATGGATAGAGAAAAGAGGACAGATGTGAGAGATGAATCTACGTGGCACTCAAATGTGGAGGATGAGGAAAAATCTAGGGTGACTCCCAGGCTCCTCATTCAAATGACTGGGTCAATAGGTGATATAGGAAGAAAGCCAGATCTGGGAGTAAAGCAAATTAGTACCTATGGGATGTTCAGGTGGAGATGTCCAATAAGAAAATGGATAGATAGTTACACAGTTCACTTGCCTTAGCTAGAGAAATGAACGTAACAAGCAATCAGTGGTTCTAAAACCCATGAATAATGAATGAAATCAAGAGACACAACAATAGGATAAGGGGGTGTTTGAAGAACATGCTGGTGAAAATTGCTGAGAAGAAAATGTCTGAAATGAGAGCAGGGGTAACAGAACTGTGTCATGAAAGGAATAGAGAATTTCAGGAAAGCGAAAGAGACAGTCAATAGAGTCAAGTGCCACAGAAAAGTTAAGAACTGATAAATGATTATAGGTTTTCACAGTTTAGGAAAACATCAGTGATGATGGGAGTAGAAGCCAGAATAAAGTAGGTGGAGGACTGAATGGAGGATAAGAAAATGGTGAAAAGAAACAGACTGTTCTTTCAAAAAGGCTGCCTGGGAAGAGAAAAAGTAAAATTAGAAAACTAGAAAAGCCAAGGGAGACTTTGGTTTTGTTTTTTCTTTCTTTTAACAGCTTTATGAGATATAATTCACATACCATACAATTCACCTAACGTGTACAATTAACGGTTTCTAATATATTCAGAGCTGTGCAAACAATACCACAATTTTAAAACATTTTCCTCACCCCAAAAAGAAATCAATCCTGAACCCATTAACAAACACTTCCCATTTCCCCTCAGCAATCTATCTACCTCCCATACCACCCCAGCCAACCAGTAATCTTTCTGTCCGTTTTTGAGATTTGCCTATTCTGGACATTTCATAAAGATGGAATCATGGGAGGCGGCTGTGGCTCAATCGGTTCGGCTCCCGTTTGCCATGTGGGGGGCCCCCGGGTTCAGTTCCCGGGGCCTCCTGGTGGGGGCGGGCCCGCCCGCACGGCGTGGTTGGCTGACCCGGCGAGCGCGGGCAGCAGGCGGGAGATGAATGAATGAATAAATAAAATCTTAAAAAAAAAAAAAAAAAAAAAAGGATGGAATCATATAGGGAGGCGGCTGTGGCTCAATCAGTGGGGCTCCCGTTTACCATGTGGGAGGCCCCAGGTTCGGTTCCCGGGGCCTCCTGGTGGGGGCAGGCCCGCCCGCACGCACGGTGTGGTTGGCTGACCCAGTGGGCGCAGGCAGCAGGGGGGGGATGAATGAATGAATAAATAAAATCTTTAAAAAAAAAGATGGAATCATATAATGTGTGGTCTTCTGTGGTTGCTTTTTTAACTTAGTATAGTATTTTCAAGGTTAGTACATGTTGTAGCATCTATCAGTACTTCATTTCCTTGTACTGTCAGATAATATTCCATTGTATGGATATACCACATTTTGTTTAACCAGTCACCAAATGGACATTTGGTTTGTTTCCACTTTATTATTATGAATAATGCTGCTATGAACATTTGTGTACAAGTTTATGTTTTCATTTCTCTTGGGTATATACCTAGGCGTAGGGACCTGCCAGACTATTTTTCAAGTCTGCACTATTTAACATTCTCACCAACAATGTTTCTCCACATCCATGGCAACACTTGTTATTATCTGCCTTTTTATAAATAGCCATCCTAGTGGGTGTGAAGTAGTATCTCATTGTGGTTTTTATTTACATTTCTCTGATAGCAAATGATGTTGAACATCTCTTTATGTCCTTATTGGCCATTTGTATTTCTTCTTTGGAGAAATGTCTATTCAGATCCTTTGCACATATTTTAATTGAGTTATATGTCTTTTTATTATTGAGTTGTAAGACTTCTTTACATACTCTGGATATTAGTCTCTTATTAGATATATGATTTGCAAATATTTTCTCCCATTATGTGGGTCTTTTCACTTTCTTAATGGTGTCCCTTGCATCACAAAAGTTTTTTATTTTGATGAAGTCCAATTTATCTATTTTTGATATTTCAAGAGATGTCAGCAATTTAGATCTTCGTGAATTTTTTATTTTTATTTTTTAAAACCCTGTGTGGAACAAACAAAAACTACCTATGGCACAAATTCTGTTCAAAGGCCACTAGTTTGCAACCCCTGGCTTAGGTCACTTTTTTCTAAGTATATGTTGGGGTATATGGGAATCCCCTATATTTTCAATGTAACTTTTATGTAATCTAAAACTTCTTTAAAAATAAAGAAAAAAAAGTGCTCTTCTTGATGAAAGCTATGAAAAGTCTGAAGAATATTTATGTCAAGGGTGACAAACTGGCAGCATATAGGCAATTCCAGCACAGAGACATGTTTTGTTTGACATGCACAGTATTTTTTTAAAATGAGAAATTGTGCATTAAAAAACATCTTGATTTCCAGTTTTTCTTGAAAATTAGGAAGATCTGGTAACACTGGATCCTGTTTCCACATGGGAACAATAAGCTGGAGATAGTAGTGGCTTTTTTCTTTAGTCAAGGCCTGCATTATTCAGTTTACCAGAGTCCCTACCACTCCCTGGTTTCTATAACTGGCCTGATTCACTCATTACCTATATGAGTTTGTGCTACCAGATTTAACCAATAAGATTCTACCTTAATTAGCACAGAACATTAGACTATTTCCCCAATATCATGAGTATTTTGTGAAATTTTACTTATGCTTCAGTTATTTCACTTAATAATGAAAAATCCCATTCTCGCCCAAATATATATCTGTAATTGAAAAAAACATCTAGAAGGAAATACATCATGGGAGGTAGAATTTCAGACAATATTTATTTTCTTGTTAATCCTTTTCTATACTTTGCAGATTTTTATAAAATGAGTATGCATTGCCTTCATAAAGAGAAAAATATAGACTAAATTTCTAAAACATTTCAATGACATTCTTGGTAAGTAACCTGTGAAGTAAAGAGAAACCACCAGGGCTTAAAAGGCTCAAATTTTGATCAATTGCCAAAATTTTAACTTAAATGTGCATAAATGAGAACACAATCAGAAGGATTAAAAAGCAGATGAACCATGTTGTGGCAAGTTCTGTCAAGCTCATTTGACTCCACATACTTTCCTGAAACTAAAGTTAAACTGCCTTGGCAACAGCTGTGTATTCTAACCCAATTTGAGATTGACTATATCCACTAATGCTAGACAAATGTTAGCAAAGTAACTTTGCTCACAAGATCCCTATTTATGAAGATACTGTAGGCAGGCTTCCAATGTGCAAATACTTCATTCTCGGGAAGCGGCTGTGGCTCAATCAGTAGGGCTCCCGTTTACCATATGGGAGGCCCCAGGTTCGGTTCCCGGGGCCTCCTGGTGAGGGCAGGCCCGCCCGGATGGCGTGGTTGGCTGACCCGGTGAGCACAAGCAGCAAGGGGGGGATAAATGAATGAATAAATTTAAAAAAATCTTTAAAAAATAAAAAAATAAAAAAATAAAAAAATACTTCATTCTCTCCCTCAATTCAAGAGTCTTCTAAACCCTGGAATATAGTCAATAGTACAATTATAAAAATGTGCTTTCATCAATTGTAACAAATGTACTACACCAATGCAGGGTGTTAATAATAGGGTGGTATTTGGGAATCCAGTATTTTATGCATGATTGTTCTATAAACCCACAACTTCTCTAATATATATATATATATATATATTTTTTTTTTTTTTAAAGTAAAAAAAAAAAAATTCTAGAGACTTCACAACCACTTATACTTGTCCTCTGGACAGCCACCAAATTAACAGTAAAACAGGTAATCAACACAGAAAACTTTCTTCACCACCCACTTTTCCCATAACTTTCTCAAAGGAACACAATATATACTCCTTCCATTTCACAGACAGAGAATTTGAGTGAAAAATAATTTGGCAAAATAATTCAAATTCTTCACTTTAGAAATGAGTCTCAGAGAGGTTACTTTACCAAGAAAGTTTCAGAACTTCAATTTGTATCCAAGCCTCTTGATTCCAGTTCCAATGTTTTCAGGTGCATTTCCTTACTTACCAAACAAGACATATTAGTGATAAATATTCCTAGACTCAGAGTATATCACTTCCTACTTAAAGCGACTTCCATTTTTATTTCAAACATACATAAGCAAATGCTACATAACATAAAGTTTCCCCATATCCTACCCTTTAATTTTGCCATTATTGACAGAGAAAAAACAAGCTATAATTATGGAAAATAAAAGGATTGTTTTTCAGTTATAATCTTTTAGTTTTCAAGTTTATTTAGCTACTAAAAAGATTACTTAAATGAGAACTCAGTATTATTCCCACTCTTCTATAATTAACCACTGCTGATTCATAAACACTGGTGGGAGGGAAAAGATCATTGTCACTGGATCCTTGTATTCTTTAGTAGATGCTTCAAGGAAGGAGCAAATTCCTCCGGGGTAGGATGTCTTGTTTTTTCCCTCACAGCCTTGAAACACAGTGACTGGGACATAGTAAGTGCTCAGAAAATAAATGCCAGCCAATATAAGTAAAGTGATAAGGATAATTAGTAAAATAGATTAACATTTAATTCTACCATTTAACCATATAGAATCTCTTTCATATCTGTCTTCCATTTCTTCTAATTCCTGCATGATTAATTACCTCAGGAAAGCCTTATTCCTTTTATTTTCATTCCTTCTTCAATATACTTATAAACTCTGTGACTATTCAAGTGACTAACTGGACAACCACATGTCACTGAAAAAAATAATAATTAAAAGCATAAAAAAGAGAAAGTTAAATATTGCTAAAGAAAATTATGTCAACACTATCACCTGTCCTGTCTCATGCATGATTGATTATAAGGGAAAAGAAATAATGCACATGAATGTGCTTTGTATGCCCTCAAGGATTTATCAAATGAAGGGCACCCAACCAGTTGAGCCACATCCGCCTCCCCAAATGCATAATAGAACGTTACTGTACTATAAATGTCTAGCTCCTTAAAGTTTCTCAGAGGTCACACCAGAATTATAACGTGCTCCATCTTCTTCACTACTCTCTAACCAAACATGCTTTTTCAAATACTATCACTCTGAGGCAGGTTAGCATAGGGAAAGGGAAGACTTGAGTCACAGCTGAAGACTGGCAGACCCCGCAGAAAATATGGCCACAAGACTCCGCCCTGGAGACCCTGACCACGCGATCCCATTTGGAACTCTTTACAGGATCAAGGAGAGGCCCCGGATAACACTAAACAGGCCTCCTCATTGGGCGCCTGAGAGCTAACAGGGATGCTAAACCAACCAATCAGAACACCAAACAGCTGGGGCCCCTCCCCAACATTATGAAGGGGGAGGAGCAAAGGTTTTAAAAGGCCTAACCTGGGGTGCCAGGTGCGCGACTCACCCCACAGCACTCCCAAAGTCCCTGTTTAGAACTGCGTACTCTTTTCTTGTTTCTTAATAAATTCTTTACTCCCTTGCCTGCCCTATGGCATGCCCTTAAATTCTTTCATGTGACATAAGCCAAGAACCTAGAAGCCCAGAACACAGAGCCTTCCACCAACTCCAAAGACTTTCAGACACATCCCTTATTTTTCCTGTTTTTCTGTTTTAATAGCTAGAATTGCAAAAGCAATTTTTTTTCAACAGTTTTAGTTTACAAAATTGCAGTATTTCAATTACACTGTAGTGTTTGCAGATAAGCCTGGGCATGTAACCACCACTTAAAGCACTGTTTCTATGGAAAAATAGCTCCAAACAACTGATTTATAAATGAATACGTGTAAGGCAACTCATTTGCATGTATGAATACTAGGTACTAGTTCCCATCCTAGAAAGCAAGAGCTGGGACTTTAGAACCGGGACTTTAGAATGAGGTCTATTTCATTTCATTTCTCTGCTATTACTTGCTCTGTGTCCTTGGGCAAGTAACAATGTGTTTGAGACAGTCTCATCAGTAAAACAGGAAAAATTCAATCCCCTCAGGATTAAATGAGTTAATACATACGTAAAGCACCTAAAAGAACAGTGGCAGATAACAGATGCTAAACAAACTTCAGTCCCTTTATCTTCCTCTCTGCCATTCTTTCTAATTTCCAACTTCTCCTTTAAAAAAAAAACAAACAAACCCATATGCAATGAGTTAGGAGTTCTTTATTACCTCATTAAAATCCTTATAGCAAACCTGTGAGGTGGGCACCATTATTATCCCACTTTAAGGTGAGGAACAGAGGCACAGAGAAGTTAACTGATTTGCCTAAAATCACACACCTAGTGATGTTGACTTCAGCACACCCAGGCTCTATTCCTAAACCACTATACTATGTCTTTTTAAAATGAGGGAGTGGAATTCAATGATGTCTAATGACTTTTTGCTGTTACAGTGCATGGTTCTGTAATTTACAGAGCTAACAGATGGCACGAAGGACTTCATGCTCACAAAAGGCAAATATAAAAATCAGGATACAGTCTCACAATTAATGCCCATTTGTCCTGATCTTCATTCCTAGAAGCTACAAGGTTTCCACAGCCAAGATTGGGTAGGCTCACTAGAGCTCCAGCAGCTTCGGCTTCTTAACGTTTATTCATATAGGAATGATGAACTAAGTCACCCAGGTCTCATTTAGCTTTTGAAACTAAACAAGGAATTGGACTGACAACAAGGCAGTCTTCCTTTACATATATACATACATACATAAATTTACAGGTATGGTCAAAACTTGAAACAGTAACCCAGGGGCAAAGACTTTAAATGTCTTTACTAATCTTGGAAGTCATCCTGCTTGCTAATTGGAGATTATTCAGAGTCACTTTTACAGTATAGTAATTGAATTTGGCTCCAGGCCGTAATAGAAACATTGACCCATTAAATTAAGGCCATAAGCAAAAGTACTCTATTTCCTTCCTCAAACTACAAACATTTCTCACAAACAGCCAGAACTGGAAATTCTATGCTTTGTAATGTCAATGTGCTAAACAGCTAAGGCTGCCAATTAAATGTTCATAGAAATGACTCGTTTTATTGTACCCACACTAAATAAGCCCCCAAAGTTTTACCTTCAGATTTTCTTAATGTTTTTTTGCCTTTCTTTTCAACTACTGTAAACATAATTTCATTTGACTATATACAAGCTGAGCTCAGATTCGGTTCTAAACTTGCTGAAGGGAGGCAGCTGTGGCTCAATCAGTAGGGCTCCCGTTTACCATATGGGAGGCCCCGGGTTCGGTTCCCGGGGCCTCCTGGTGGGGGCAGGCCCGCCCGCACGGCGTGGTTGGCTGACCCGGCGAGCACAAGCAGCAAGGGGGGTGGATAAATGAATAAATAAATAAAATCTTTAAAAAAATAAAAATAAAAATAAAAAATAAATTTGCTGAAAAGCAAGAGAAGAGAACAGCTGCAGCACTTCCAGATCAAGCTGGCAGAGATGCACGATAGAAAAAAAGCTGTAAACTATCCCCAGCAATACTATTTGTGTTTGTGCCTTTTGAAGATTGTATTTCATTACTGCTCTTCACATAACATTAATAGATTAGACATAGCCTTGGTCTAAGCCAGGAGAAAGACTTACACTGGGATAAGTTTGTTTCCTTTGTTTCACTTGCTTACTAATACAAAATGTCAATGTTGCAGACCAGATGTTGAACAGCTGCCACAGACAACTAAACTAGCTCTAAATTCCAGCTCTGAGGTCTCAGATAATTTATTCCCAGTTGGGCAAAAGGAAGAAACAGAATTAGCCAGAAATAAGAGTCCATTAGTCCATCTCTTTCGTTGTTGTTGTTGTTGTTGTTGCTGTTTTAAGAAAAATATTAAAGACAATACTGGCAAAGCACCTATACACTAATCTGTAATCCTTTTACCCTCAATCCTTACAAAATATCAAGTTCACTCCTAATAGCTCGCTAAAGAAGAACACAAGGCTATATTTAGTTCATAACTGAAAATTTGTGAGTTTCCTTCTCAAACTGAGAGTTTAGATGAGAGATATAACAGCAGAGACTCCCTCAAGACTGGGTGAGAACATGGCAGGTTTTCACTGTTGAATTTGATTATAAAGTTTCTATAAGCCTAGTAATCAATAACTATATTAAGGGCTTAGTTAGTTAATCACCCACAATTAAGTAATCCTCCTCAGGATAAATCCAAGTTCTCTCCCCAGGTAGAGACTTAATCAATTGCAAGGTAGATGTGATATAGATAAATGCTCTATGAATGTTCCTATACAGCTGATCTTATCGAAACTATCATTCTGTGGTGTTCTATTTCCACTGACTTTCATTTTTAAGAGAGCAGTAGTAAACTAGAGATGTTAAAGGCATCTCTTATATCCTGCCATTTTTAGATTAATTCATTCTTTAAATTATCACCTGAGCAGTCTATGTGTAAGGCACTGTGCAGGTAACACATTCTCAGGTGACACGGAGATGCAGTGTCAGGGAGCTTAAGGCCTGGAATAGCATCAAGACTACATAAATGACTCTGGTGAATGTCAAAACGGAGTTAAAACTTAGCACTCCTGAGGGTCGGTAGGCAAAGACAGGGCACCCAGTTTGGGATCATGGAGTCATCAGGGAGGAGACATGAACTGAGCCTTAAAGCATGGGTGTAATTTCTGGAGAGAAGAAGGTATCATAGGTGGAGAGAGTGGCAGTATGTGCATAGGAGCAGGAGTGAGGTCTGGAGTTTATTCATGAAATGCCAAGAGGCTTCAAGGGAGGGGAACTGTGATGGGGGAGGACCAGCACTGGATTCTGATTTTGGCTTCTCCACTGACAAAGTTCTGTGCCCTCTGACACACTGATTATGTCTGAGAATACAGGTTCTCATTCTCATTTTTTAAATGAAGGAGTTGGATTCGCACATATGAGGTCTATAAAATCTATAACTCTAGGTCATAGATAGTATTTTAGGCTTTGTGGGCCATAGTCTCTATCATAATGTCTCAACTCAGCCATTGTTGTGTAAGAGCAGCCATGGACAATATGTAAACATATGGGCTTGGCTGTGTTCCAATAAAACTTTTTTTATAGATGCTGAATTTTAATTTTATAAAATTTTCATGTCACAAAATATTATTATTTTGATTTAAAAAAAATTTAGAGGAGCGAATGGAGCTCAGTGGTTGAGTGCCTGCTTCTCATGTATGAGGTCCCCAGTACCTCCTTTAAAAAAAAAAATGTAAACACCTGTAACCATAGGGGAATTTGATGTAATTACGAATTCCAAAAATATAATTGGATCATGCTTGTAAACTGATCTGTTAATCTGGGCATGATTAGGTTATGATTAGGGTGTTGAGCCCCACCCCTTGGTGGGTGGGGAATCAAATATAAAAGGCATGGCAAGAACAGTTTTGAGCAGCAGATTTTGAGAAGCAGTTCTGATGATGGAGTTTTGATGTTGGAAAGAAGGCCCCAGGAGAAAAGAAGTGAGCCGTTCACCTGATAGTCTACAGCTGACCTTGTGGAGGAACCAGAAGAGCTAAGCCTGGAGAGAAACGAAGCCCTGGGAAGAGAGGAAAACAAGAAGCCTGAACCCTGGCAAACATCGGCAGCTGTCTTGCTCCAACATGTGGCAGTGAACTTTAGTGAGAAGAAACTTAGGCTTTATGGCCTAGTATCTGTGGACTTCTACCCCAAATAAATACCCTTTATAAAGACCAACCCATTTTTGGTATTTCACATTAGCACCCCTTTGTGTATTATTTCACTAATACAACACCATTCTTAGCTGCAGTACAAAATCAGGCAAACAGGTACAGGTAGAGGGCAGGATTTGGCCTCAGAGCCATTGTTTACTGTCCTCTGCTCTCCTTAGAGAAGTAATAAAATAAGAAAGGAGAGGCAGAGGGTGATGGCCATTAAGAGCTAGAATAAGGGATCTAAATTAATTTAGAAGATTTTGGGTGAGGAGTGGGGTGGAGGTGGGGGAAACAGAAGGGTTCTAAGCAAGAAAGTACCTGGCAGTAGCAGATAAAAGGGAGATTAGAAGAGAAAATCTAGGAGGAGATATGAAAGCTTAATCTAGAATGGTGGCTTTGAGGAAGGAAAATAAGAAAAAAGATATGGGAAAGAGGACAACAGAACATGAAAGAAAGAGACAGAGAAAAAGGGAGAGAGAGAAAGAGGAAGGATGGAAAGAAGGGAGGGAGGGAGGGAAAGAGAAGGGAAGGGAGGAAGGAGAAAGAAAGAGAGAGAGAAAGAGAGAGCGAGAGAGAGGAAGAGAGAAAGAAAGGGAAGAAAAAGTATATTTACCTGGCAAACATAACAAAAGAGAACAATTTCCAGACAAGAAGGAAGGAAAAAGAAAAAGATTTTTGCATTCCCATTCACCAGTGCCATCAGTATAGTATATGACTGCAGTAGATTAACTGAAGAATTTTTCTTTTTATAGAAGGTTTAAAACTGCCCCAGTTGGAGCTTCCAGTTCAAAGACAGAGTCCTCCGATATATGTCAGCTAAAATGCAGCATTCATGTTTTGTTTTGGGTGATGCAACAGATAGAGCAGCTTTAGAGATGACGTTGATTTATTTATGGCTCCTTTTACTCCAGAGACTTTTAACAGTCTTCTCAAATTAGGAGAGTATTCATCTGGTGTACATACATATCACTGCCCTCAGAATTTTAAAATCACCCTGCTGACTGTGACTCAGAATTTTCATCTATCTTTTCTTGCTCTGACAAAGTACTACTCTTAGGGGGAAAAACAAAAAACAAAAAACTGTGGTGCTGCAAATGCAAGAGATTTAACATTACAGCATCTACCAAATACTCATCTACCAAATCCCACTCTCTGGGAGCACAAGATGCCTTCTAGAACTCAAATCTGGAAGCTGAGTCAGGGGTGGAGGAAGGAGCAGTACACCGACACGAACACAAGTAGCCCAAATTCATAATAGTATAAGACCCACAATCAAGCCTTATGAGAACACAGCAAAGAGAAAGACTAATTTCAACTAACAAGCCAGCAAGCACTTCATAAAGAGGATAACAGCTGAGCTGGGCCTGTTTCAACAAGAGAAAAAGGGCAATTTTAGGCAGTGAGAATCATGTAAACAACAAAAAAGATATAGAAAAATATTAGACTTTTTCATTTCAAAAGTAATACATGCATTGTGAATGTACTAAATGCCATTCAATTAGTCACTTTAAAACATATATTATAAAATATATATTATGTGAATTTCACCTCAGTTTGAAAAGGTAGTACACATGTTCATTGTTAAGGGGGAAAACATGATTTATCAGAAGCAAAAAAATTAAAAAAATTTGAAATCACATTACTCAAATATAGCCACATTTTAGTACATGCTCTTCTACATATAGCAAAATACAAAATGGGATCATTCTACACATATCACCCTACTGTTTTTTGTTTTTTTGTTAAGATTTATTTATTTACTTTATCCATTTTAAACCCCCCCCCTTCCCCATTTTGCTGTTTTGTGTCCATTCGCTGGGCAATTCTGTATCTGTCTCCTGCCATCTCCTCCCATCCTCCTCCTCCAGTCTTCACCAGGATTCAATCCTGGAGACCTCCGATGTAGGAGAAAGGTGTTCTGCTACCTGCGCCACCTCGGTTCCTGGTTTTCAGAGCTTTCGGAGCATCTCATCTTGTCTCTCCCCTGTTACGTCATCATCTTGCTGCACGGCGCCTGGGGCCTGGCGGCTCACCGGCACACAGAGCCTGGCAGCCCATGCGCCTTCTGTTTATATATTT
Organism: Tolypeutes matacus; assembly: GCA_026826555.1. Classification (NCBI taxonomy): domain Eukaryota; kingdom Metazoa; phylum Chordata; class Mammalia; order Cingulata; family Chlamyphoridae; genus Tolypeutes; species Tolypeutes matacus. The sequence continues at coordinate 16,294,616 of JAKSZT010026914.1, read as the reverse complement.
TTTTATTTTACCGGGAGGTCCCGGGGATCGAACCCAGGCCCCTCCATATGGCAGACGGATGCCCAACCATTTGAGCCACATCCACCCCCATCTACTGGTTTTTGTTTAACATCATAACAGCATAGACATCTTTCCATGCCAGCCTGGAATATACGAGTGATTAAAAACCAAGGCCAAACCTGAGTTCAAGGGCAAGTATAATCCTTCCCATATAGACCTGCTTTCAAGATCCTACCTCAACTTGACCTTTTTTGTTCTATTTTCTTCCAGGATCTGCATAAGATCTAACGTCCTTCCATAAGGGTCTAATAAGTTATGTTATAATCACCAATGGACTATTACATAAATGTACAAAAGCAGGGAAAGCTCTTCAGGTACTTATAAGAAATGTTCTCCAAAATATGTTAAGGAGGGGGGGGAATCAAGGAACAGGACAATATGTATACAATAAATCACCAGCTGTATAAAAAAGGGAATACATATTGCTTGAATATGCATAAACTATCTTAGAAGCATACTCAAGACACTTGGGAGGAAGGAACAATGTGGCTGGAGTTCAAGGACAGGAGGGAGACATTTCACTTTCACCTTGTTGTACACTTCAATTTTGAACCAGGTGAATTTATTACCTATTTAAAATATGAGGTATTTTTAGCTGCTTATTATAGCATATAAATCCCTTCATAATCTGGCACAATCTGCCTTAGTAGGCTCATTACTAAAGCTTCCCCACTCCCTAACTCTAACTGCACAGGTCCATCTCTGTATCTTTATATCAGCTCCACACAAATGGCTCTCCCATTTTCTCTGGCTGGCAAACTCTTCCTTGTGCTTCAAACACTGCCTCCCTCAGATAGAATTAACTCCCCTCCTGTCTTCCTGTCACTGTGCAAAAAGGCCCTTTGTCCCACTTTGTTTACATGTTTGCTCCCTGTCACCAGAGGTTGTGTTCACGTCCTAGTCCGGGTCCATCAGAAGCGTATACCCTTAGGACAGAGTCCAAGCCTCATGGGACATTAAAAGCATGATGAAAGAACAAGAGACTATCAATACTGACAAGCAGATTTAGAAAAAGAACCAAGCAGAATTCTAGAAATGAAAGATGCTGTCATTTAAATAAAAAATTCAGTAGTTGGATTAAAGAGCATATTAGACACAGCTACAAGAGAATTAGCACAATGGAAAAGCTGAAGAAATTACCAAATGGAAAATATAAACTGTTCAGAGACATGGAGGATAAAGTGAGAAAGTCAAATATATCTCTTATTAAGAGTTCTAGAGGGAGAAAATAAGAGTGAGGGAAGAGGCAAAAATTCAAAGCAATAAAGGCTAAGAATTGCCCAGGATTGATAAAATAAATCAATCCTCAAAATCAGGGAACTCAAAAAATCCCAAGAGATAAATAAAATCTTAAAAGTCCCAGCAAATGGGAAACGGATGTGGCTCAAGAGGTTCGGCGTCCGTCTACCATATGGAGAGACCAGGGTTCGATCCCCGGTACCTCCCGGTAAAAAAAAAAAAAAAAAAAAAAAGTCCCAGCAAGAAAAGACATTACCAGTGCAAAAGAGCAATTAGAATGATGGCTGATTTGAAGACAGAAGACTGTGGAATAATATCTTCAAAGTGATAAAAAGGAAAATATACCCAAAAGGAAGGTCTGTTCTCATTTCCCTTGTGTCTCAAACAAAATGATAAACATGTAGACAAATGTAAAAAAAAAAAAAAAAAGAGACTGTATAAGACAACAATAATATCTAATTTGTGGAGTGAAAAAAGTCAATGCAGAAATGAAATCTTAGACAACAGGACAAAGGAGACAATGGGAATTAAAAGTATTTTAAGATCCTTATATTAATCAGGAAAACAGTAAGGATGCAAATCATTTTAAGATTTTGAGGTTAAATACGCATGTTGAAAATTTTCTAGAGAACCACGGCAAGACTAGAAATAGTGGGTGTAACTTCCAAAATAGTAGTTATGATCCCTTGACCCTCATTTTCAACTGTTATTCCTATCTTGATAGAACATCTGAAAGAGATTCTCTCTCTCCTTTCAGGAAAGGGAAACTAAGCTAGTCCAGTATCTGGCATAATATGTGCCCATTAAGTATTTGTTAAATTAATTTAGCTGTTCTAGACTAAGATAAATTCTATTTCACAAATTTATCATATTTCTCGACTCTACCTAGAAGGGTGATTCCATCTTACTATTTTAGTGAGTGGCCTGGCTACCCCTTTAGTTTTTTTTTTGTTTGTTTGTTTGTTTGTTTGTTTTTTCCAGAAAATAGGACAATGAATACTTGGGCTAAAAATCCCAAATCCTAAATCCTAATTCTTGCTTCCAAATTGGAAAAAAAGTACTTTTCTCCTCACTATTGCTCCAAAGGGAGATATCAATCAAGCATTTAGGTTTTGATTTTAATCATAGGGAACTGGCAATCAGAGGTTTAGACACTTAAAAATGTGAGTGATATTTTCCCCAGTTGGTAAAACGGTATATTCCACAACATATGGAAGTCTACTGAAAGCTTTCATTGGCATTTTGCCTTGTTGAGTAAAAGTTAGAAACTATGCCTAGACTTTTTTTTTTTTTAAATCAACACTGCCTTTTCATTAGACTAACATTTAAACTAGGACTGAAAAATCATGGGAAAATATATTTATGATAATACCTAACACTCACTGAGCTCTTAACTATGTGCCAGGCATAATTCTAAACATTTTTATGAACTGATTTAATCCTCACATCAATATTATGAGTCAGGTGCTGTAATTAGATTTGTTTTACAGAGAAGGACTGTGAGAAATAGAGATTAAATAACTTTAACAATGTCACATACCTTGCAGGTGTCAATGGTGGGATACGAACCCCCCAGAAGTCTAACTTTAGAACATTATACTCTATTGCCTTCCAAGATCTTTGAAATGCTTGTATGCTAATTTAGCTAGTATCTGTATCTAAAGGCTGACTTTGCTATTTGTTAACTCATTCTAGTTGAATTTTGCCAAAGTTGGCTATTCTTTTCATTTGCAGAGGATCAAAACTAACAGAGAACTTCAAATTTGTTATATTTTAATTCATATTTACATATTCTGCATAATCCTGTGTTGGGCAGGATTACCCTCCAATCCCACCCCTAGGACTCTATCTGAAATTCATTCTTTCAGGAAGCATGTATTGGATGATCCTACTACACATAAGCAAAGATTTACAGCTACTTTCCTAACTGATAATTCAATTTCATCAAGATTCACCCACAGCATGATATATATTTTTCTAAAAAAGCTTAAAACAGTTTTTGATAGGGAGGCAGCAAATGGTCTTCCCATTCAACCAATATTTGTTCATTCAACAAATATTTCTCATGATCTTCCTAAGTGCCAAGCACTATAAGGGGTGCTAATAATTCAAGGGAAAACAAAGCAAAGCCAACATATGCTTCTGGTACTCTAGGGGTCAGAAAGATGTTAAACAAATAATAATCACACAAATAATTACTTACAATTGTGATAAGTACAATAAGGAAAAATATTTAGGGGACAACAAGAGCATATAATAGAGGGACATAACCTAAGGTGGGAAGTATAGTCAGAGAAGGCTTTCCTAAAAAATTGACATTCAGTATGGAACCCAAGGATTAAGAGAAATTAGCCAAGTAAAAGAACTGCAGAAAAGCAGGTCGGGCAAAGGGAACAGCATATGAGAAGGCCCAGAGTCCAAGAAGCTCTGTGCTCAGGAAGAAATGAAAACCTAGAGTGCCTCAGGTACAACAAGCAGAAAGCAGTTAGGCCAATGCTCAAAGGTCCTTTCCTAACTATGGAGTCCACCACCAGCTCAGTCCTCTCTATTTGCAGCTGGTCTTACTGTGTGTTTATAACTTTTCCCCACATCACTACCACTTCACATTTTGTTCATCACTCCAACGAATAAAAACCACTGTATTTATAGTTCTACTGCACTATCCTTTAAGAGGGATAATTTCAATTCTGCAACAATTTCATAGGTGAGGATATAGGTAGGAGAAATCTTTTAAAAGATTAAAAATTCCATTTGTATTTTAAGCAATTTGAGGCCAGAGATCATATCTTCTATATTCTAGTATCCTTCACAACATTGAGCAATGTACATTGCTAGAATGTGATACATAGTTTTGCTATTTGGGTAGAACGGTTGTAGCATAAAAAAGTAAGAGCTGTTAGTATAGATTTTTTTTTCTATATGATTTACTAGCACATTCATATATACTTATCTACTCTAATTGTATGAATAAGAACATGTCCACCCTGCAGATAAAAGGTGAGCCAGTTCTCCACGACTGGAGTGGGGACAGAGAAAAGGCTGGAAATATAAGGAAGCTAGATAATAGAAGCCCCTCAACTTTCCACTCTAAGGACAAATGTGCCATTACTCTTTCTTCACAGGAAGCTTACTCGTGGGAATAACTTAAGCTTATTTCAAAAGAAGGGATGACTGTCTTGGATTTTGGCCAGTTGTAATAAGAACTGCAGTGAAATGCAGGCACTTTCCCCTTAAAAAAAGTCATTCAACTGGAAATTTTATCAGTGGAAAATTCTCTGTGGGCCACACTCTATTTTCTGCAACATAATATTTATAAAACAGATTTAGTTCTAAGATTGACCACCTTTCACTCTCAATACACACATACACATACACACACACACCATTGATACCTATCCAATATGCTGACATGGAATTTTGGAATCAAAAAGTAACCAACACAATATATTTTCATTTATGAATCTTTGTTTCTCTTTATGATTACATAGGCATTTGATATATAGCAACATTTGAGGGCAATAAAAGAGAATCCTCATGCCTCCCAAAGGAAGCAACATCATGAGCTATCCTCATCATGAAATAACCTAGAATGTCTAGTTGGCATATTGAGTATCAAAGCACAATCCTCTTATCAAAGGACCACCAGAAGTGAGGGACTATGATCAGCCAACACCAAGAATATCAAGAAGAATATGGTCTGGGGGTAAAGAATGGGGAGCTGATGCTTAATTTGTGCAGAATTTCTATTTAGGCTGATTGTAAATGTTTGGAAATGGATAATGGCAATGGTAGCACATTATTGTGAGATGTAATTAACAGTGCTGAATTATGTTTGTGAATGTGGTTGAAAGGGGAAGTTTTGGGTCGTGTATGTTACTAGAAGGAAAGTTAGACAAAACAGGGGGACTATATGATACAGTGAACCCTGTTGTGGACAATAGACTGGTTAATAGTAAAAATATAAGAATGTTCTTTCATGAATTATAGCAAAATGTACGACACTATTATAAGGTGTTAATAATAGGGTGGTATATGGGGGGAAATGCACCTAATGTAAACTATGGACTATAGTTAACAATAATATTTTAATATTCTTTCATCAATTGTAAGAGAGGTACCACATTAATGCAAAGTGTCAACAATAGGGGCGTATATGGGAATGTTACATTTTGTATGTGACTTTTCTGTAAACCTACAACTTCAACTTCTCTAATTTAAAATGTTACAATAATTTTTTTTTTAATTTACGCTAAGTGAAAAAACCAGACACAAAATTAAACATATTGTTGAGAGGCCCCCTATGTTCTCAAATAGAGGAGCAGGAGTCTCTGGAGAGCACGGGCAGTGCCTAATGGTGGAGGGCAGACCAGTGTGTCAAGCCCTCAGTGTTGTTGCAAGTAACTGTGAATTTTTTCCTTCAAGGGGTGAAGCCTGGTGGTTTCCATGGGTCCTGAGGGGAAGGAGAGGGAGGAACAGAATAGATGGAACAGGGAAGCGGCTGTGGTTCAATTGGTTGGGCTCCCGTTTACCATATGGGAGGCCCTGGGAATCAAACCAGGGGCCTCCTGGTGAAGGCTTGCTGGCCAGAGGTGCAGCAAGCTGACAGCCTGATGCAGCAAGATGACGCAGCAAAAGGAGACAAGTAGACACAGAAAAATGCAAAGCAAAATGGACACAGCGAGCACAAGCAGCAAGGGAGGGATAAATAAATAAATAAGTAAAAATAAATCTTTAAAAAAAAGAATAGACGGAACAGGGGGCATTCTGGGGGAGATGAAAGTGTTCTACATGATCTTGCTATGATGGATACAGGCCACGTTGAATTGCAAAGTTTATAAAAGTGTATGGTCCAAAATGTAAAACCATAATGTAAACCATTTACTATGGTTGATAGCTATGTTTCAATATTTGTACATCAGTTGTAACAAATGTACCATCGACATACAAAATGTTATTAATAGAAGAAGGGGGAAAGGGGGAAGATGTTGGGTATATGGAAGTCCCCTATATTCAGTACATGACTTTTCTGTAACCTAAAACTTGAGGACAAAATGAAAAAAAAAAGTAAGACACTGGGGGAATAAATGGAAGACAATGTCACTATATATATTGGACAACAGATCTTACAGTAATGAAAGGGAAAATGTAAAAAAAAAAATTTTTTTTTAATTTTTTCATTATTTTTATCCCAGATTTTTACTTTTTAATTTTATTTTTAAAATTTTTTGGATTTCTTATTTTTAAAACTATCATTATTATTTCATTTTCTTACTAATCATATTTGGCTATTTTATTGGCTTCATTTTTTAAGAAGTTTTGGATAACAAGAGAGTTACAACTGTGGCAGAGGAGGATCATTGGTGCATGCTGTCTGTGACAGGGGATACATGGGAGGAAGCTCACCTGGGCATACATATAAGGGATATAAATGTGTTCAAATGTTCATGGGGCATTATCACAGTAGGTGAAGATTCACACAGTAACCGAAGGAATATCAAATTCCCATCCTGAGGAGCTCTGACATATTCTCTAATAGATCAGCAAGAATCCTCCGAGTATAGGGGCAATGACTAATGAAGGAGGATGATCCATTGACGGGCCCTTGATATTGATGACTGTGTATATGAACCTTTACTCTTGAAATTTAAACTTATCCTAGCATTATAGGGTACCTAAGAGTTGCCTCCTGGGAGCCTCCTTGTTGCTCAAAAGTGGCCACTCTCTAAGCCAAACTCAGCATATAACTACATTATGTTCCTCCCACATGGGACATGACTCCTGGAGGTGAGCCTCCCTGGCACTGAGGGATTACTACCAAGTACCAACTAGCAATGCAACTGGAAAAAGACCTTGACCAAAAGGGGGAAAGGGTAAAGACAAATGAGTTATATGGCTAAGAGACTTCAAAGTGAGTCGGGGGGTCATTCCAGAGGTAATGCTTATGCACGTCTCAGCAGGATCTCATTGACTGCCAAAGTAGATACTACCCCAAATAGAGGGGCTCCTGAAGGCTCTGGAGACATCCAGACACTATAGCCAGGATAGATAGCTCAGGAATTTGGTGCCTTGCCAGTGGGCCCTACTTTGGGATTTATGCTCCTCAGAGTGACAGAGTTAGACTCAGTTGTGGTTTCCCTACACATGGCTCTTCTCTCCTTCTATTTGAACCTATAATTACTACGAGAGTTGGTAGATGTTCATCCAAGAGACTTAAATCTTTGAGCTATCCATGTGCCTGCTGGGCCCTGAATCTCAACAGAGTTGCAATACCTAATCTCCAGTTCATTGGTCTCACCCAGGACAGCTAATATGGAGCTGATGATGGACAACTACCATACCAAGGAACAGAAAGTCTACAACTGCAAGCAAGAGAGTCCCATCCATCGGCCCTATGGGATCACAGCCCCCTCTCAATTAGAGGTGGAATGGACATCACCATCCCAGAATCCTCAGGATTGGGGAATGGAACTATGGACTAAAGTAGACTTACAGTATTCTACTATAGACTTATTGTGATTCTAGCAAGGGAAGAAATTATATCATTGTGTGTGGAGGCAGTGGCCACTGGAGGTTCTGAGGGCAGGGAGAGGGAAAAACAGGTGTAATACAGGGGCATTTTTAGGACTTAGGAATTGTCCTGAATGACACTGTAACGACAGATACAGGCCATTATAAATCTTGCCATAACCTACAGAATTGGATGGAAGAGAGTGTAAACTACAATGTAAACTTTAATCCACACTTAGTGGCAATGCTCCAAAATGTGTTCATCAATTGCAATGAATGTACCTCACTAATGAAGGATGTTGTTAATGTGGGAAAATGTGGGAGGTGTGGGGAGCGGAGTATATGGGAATCCCCTACATTTTTTATGTGACATTTGTATAACCTAAGTATCTTTAAAAAACAAAAATAAAAATAAAAATAAAAATAAAATACAAGGAAAATAAAAAATAAACATCGTTGATTCCATTTATATAAAATGTAAATATAAATAAATTTATATAGACAAAGAATAAAATAAATATATAAAAAATTATAGAGACAGAATTAGATTAGCAATTGTGTAGGGCTGGGGAAAGAGAGAGGAATTGAGAGGTGATTGCTAAGGGGTATGGAGTTTTTCTTTTTGGAGTTAATGAAAATATTCTAAAATTGATTGTGGTGATGATTGCACAACTCTGTGATTATACCGAAAGCCACTAATTGTACATTTTGGGAGGATTGTATGGTATGTGACTATATCTCAAAACTGCTTTAAAAAAAAAAAGAGATTATGATGCAGGCCTTGCCCTCAGGAAACCAAAAGTCTAAAAGGAGATACCCTATAGGAATAGGGAGGGCAGGGGAAGGAAAAACCCACAATGTAATCAATCATCCAAGGACTGATAACCCAGCATATAACAACACAAAATCTACAAAGCAATGAATGGAAAGAAAGCAATGAATCCCCAATTTCATATGTCTAATTACATAATTCCTCCTTTCCTAACTATTATACTTTATCCATTTGTCTACACATAATGCATATACTTAAATAGACTTGTTCAATGGTTATGTGACCCCATTTCTTAAATGTCTGGACAAGAAGTTTTCTTCAGGAACTAGCCCCTTATTTTGAATTTATTTCATTCCACACTTACTGAAATAGCAGTTAGCTAACTAGAGCACAGCTCCCAAACAGTGCACATAGAGAAAGTCCTGGGATGTTGTAACATATTGGATTTCCTCACTTTTCTTTACAAATTCTTGAGTAAGAAAGTGAATTAAAGGTTTGTTTTTTCATCGTTTTTGTTTTTAATGGTGAAAAGGGATGAAAGCTGGTTGTATTAGCCAAAGGAGTACTGAAATCTGTTGGCTTTTAAGAAGGGTATTTATTTAGGGTAAAAGCTTACAGTCACAAGGCCCTAAAAAGTTCAACTCAAGGTACCATAAGAGGTACTTTCTCACCCAAAGTCATTGGCCATGTGTTGAAGCAAGAAGACAGGTGATGTCTGTGAGGGTTCAGTTTCCTTCTTCCTCTTAAGGCTCCATGGTCCCAGCTTCTTCCAATCTCAGCAGTGGGCTGGCATAAGGCTTGTCTCTCTCCCAGGGGCTCATTTCTTCCTGGGCTCAGCTGCTCTGATCTCTTCACAAGGTCAGCTGTAGACTATCAGGCTCATCTCTCTTCCCAGGGCTTCTGCTGTATCTAATGAGCTGTCTCTCTTCCTCTGTGTTCTTCTGTGTGTGTCTACTTCCGTGTGAGAGTCTGTGTTATCAGCCCACCAAGGGAGTGGGGACCCAACCCTGCATGGTTAAATCAAAGCCCTAATCTTGATATAATTAAATCAAAGATATCTCAGCTGAATCTAATACAATCAAAGGGTATCACCACCCAAAGGAATAGACCAGTTTACAAACATAATCAATATCTCTTTTGGAATTCATAAATAATATCAAACTGCCACACTGGTACTCTATATAGTTAAGCTTGTGTTTTTATTCAGAGAAACACAAATTGGTTTGGGGTAACGAAAAAGGGTGATTAAGAGAGAGCAAAGCACAAATCAAGCTCAACTAGACTGAAAAAGGCTGAGAAACAGATAAAAATGTGAGTAAAGATAGATTTGCTAAGTTTTCAACAATGAAAATATAACACTTTTTTTTTTTTTTTTTTTTTTTTTTTTAACCGGGAGGTCCCGGGTATCGAACCCGAGTCCCTCCATATGGGAGACAGATGCCCAACCATTTGAGCCACATCCGTCCCCCCATATAACACTTTTGTAACAAGAAAAAACTGTAGGCTTTTTTAAGTGTCATTTAGGCTCAGCATGGCAAAAAGTGATTACTAATAGTATACTGTTCTATAGTGTGATTTTTAGTGTTGTATGAAGGAAAAATACTGTAATGATGATAATAAAAACACAAATGAACAAAAATTCCCTACTTATATATTAATCTAAACTTGCTTCCCTAATAAACCTTTTTGTAAATTGTGAAGAAGAAAAAAATCTACGATAACCTTCCTGTCCACAACCACTCCCAATGGAAACAGAACAAGTAATACAAATGTTTGGAAAAAACAAAGCTAAAGCCACCCAAGTAACTCTAAATTTGGGGTTATTTGAACTTAACTGTCTTAGTAGCCTAATGTACCCAAACACATAGTGCAAGAATTCCACAGGTCTAGTGTAAAGGAATAGAAAGACATATGAAAGTCTCCAGTGTGAGGTCCTTCCTCCAATTTATCAGCTTTCTTCTGTTGATGTTTCAAAGTCTTATTATAGATTTGAACTTCACTCCTTAAAGCTCACTCTGAAGGATTTACACTACATAATAGTAAAGGCCGCTGAAGCTTAAAAATGACAAGGCAGAAGTTTATGTTTTCTTCTAGTCTTGTAAGTATGGAAGGTTTAGGGGCAGACTTGCCTGAAGGCAACATGAACTGATTAAATGACCTTGCCTCATCAAGAGTTCTTAGTACAGAGCATTATTCTGGAGAGAACCTTGTTGTGATACCAGCTAATATCTGACATTTGTTCATTAAGGACTCATATTTCCTTGATACTGCTCTAATGCAGGTTTATTACTTCAAAATATACCTGATTGTCATAACCATGACAGAAGGTCTAATGAAAAGATTGGGTCCAGATGAGCCAGAAAGGCAAAAACAACAGATCAACTTTATGATATCTTTGTCTCTTACCACATGGTTCAAGGAAATAAAGATCTTCTATGAGGAATTCATGACTCATAGTATAAAGCCACAGTGTAACCAGCAGGATTCCAAATAATATATCAACACCTGGTCTAAATCATTAAATTTTAAAAAGACACTCCCAACAAGAGAATGTAAAAGCCTAAAGCCACTTTCAGATAGGAGGCAACATATCCTCAAAGTTATGAATCGTCTAAGTGGTCTGCATAGTTGAAATGACTCTGAAACAGAACCAAAACCCAAAATAGCCTAAACACTTCTGTTATCTCAAACAATGGGCAGTGAGCCATTCATTCCTCCCTCCAGTATACAGTTTATTCGACTTGTTTCAGTCAAAAACAAAAAACAAAAAAACCACATTGCAAATTTGATGAGACTGTTCAAATTTGATTATTTTTGGATGTTTGAAAGCTAGGGATGGGAAATATTGGTTGCACTATTAAAATATTTTGCAAATGAAAAAATGAGTATTATGTATATGTTTAGTAAAAAAAATTATGCTGCACACCTATGACCAGCCTGGCACTGGAAATAAAGGGGTGAACACATACAGACATGGTCCCTGCCATCAAGGACCTACAATCTAGTGGAAAAGAAAAACACAGAACAAGGCAATGTGGATCATAAGGGAGCATGTACATGCTATGCTGGACTGTATGCTGTGGATATCAAGGATATTACCAGGAAGTTGACAGAAAGCTTTTGAATTGACAACCCTCTCAGTTGTGATGTATATAAAATATATTTTATAAGTAAATAATGACCAGTAATTAAACAAGTATATAAAATAACTTTGTTTTTAAACAAACATACAAAAAATGTTTAAATCAAAGTTCTGGCCCCATAAAAGTAGTTGCCTTGATGCTGTCCTTACTCCTGGAATATAACAGGAAGAGCCAGTCTAGTCTACTGTTGTTGGCACTTTTGCTCTCTTATTTTGTCCACTTAGAGTTATAACAGTGCCATTTATAAAACAGTTTTGGAAAAACCCAACTTTCCACTGTGTAAATACATATGAACAAACATTTAAATTGGGGCGCCATTAAAATTATAGGCATAGTTGTGGAAACAATCTCCAAAAACTTTCTGTTCTCTCAAATAGTCATATGAATAAATGTTAACTATTACTGGAACAAAATTCAGATGGATCTCCTTCCTGTATCTCTTTTGAATTGGGGAAAAAGTTTTTCAAATGAAACTTCATGATTCTCAAAAGCCACCTGAAGTCCTATTTAATTCTAATTTAAGGCTTCAAGTGAAGCAAGCATGTATACTATAAAAAACCCTTTACCTATTTTGCATCTATAATATTTTTGTGCTGATCTATGTCTACTCTTACTTTTAAAAAAGAAAAAAAATGCTGTGAAATTGAGTGTGCCTATAAAGCAAACTCTACCTTCCCATCATTCTTCTCATATAGGTGCTTCATGCAAAGCTCTGCCACAGCAAGTCTCCACACAGGTAACCCGGCCAGGCCCAGGTCAAGTGGAATCTTTATGACATATGACATTCTTGTTGCTTCTGATTGTAAGTGGAAAACCTCCACTGATATTTAACAAGCTTGCTCTAAGTGGGGGTGGAATGGTGGAGTGAAAAAAAGCAGAGGACCCAAAGGAAGAGGACTAGAGCTGAGTCCAGGCTCAGCCACTTACTAGCTGTGCCACTGTGGGCAGGTTACTTAATTTCTCTGAGCTACAGTTGCCTTGTCTGTAAAATGGCCATATCAATACCTACCTTTCAGGATTCCTAGGAGATTATAGGGATTATCTAAATGCTGTTATTATTTATTAAAACTTTCCTTAATATAGAAATTATATGTTCATTTAGAAAACTGGAAAACAGAGAAAAGAGTTAAGAAGAAAACCAATTACCCACAGGCCTATCACCCAAACATTACTGTTATTTATTTTTAACTGAAATAAGTCCAACACCAACCAAAACAATATAAAAGCAAAAGTAATTTCAGGTGCTAATGTTGATAAATTACAAATGACAAAATTAATTGCTTATCTCTTTTTAAGAACAGAACAATCTTTCCCCTCTATTGTTAAAGTAAAGACAATGCTGCTATTTGTTCCAGAGCTGGTCCCAAGAGAGTATGATATATGGGTGAAGCTCATAAAAGTCAAGGCCACAAAAACTCCCAAAATAAATATTCCAAGAGCCCAAGGGATAGTTATAATGCATGACCTCAAATGTCAAGGACAAGGCAACATGTCTGAAGACCCATTAATAAACCTGGTATGACTGTAATGGTCAAGTAAAAAAAAAGAAAAATTTACATACCATACTACAAGGTGAGGCGCCAAGCCTTCTGACATCTTCACAATGCTTATTGAATCCCATCCTTGGAGCTTCTTGTGCCCCTGTTTTTTCCTTTCCCACCCTCACCTCTCCTCCCCCTTCTCGTTTTATTATGGCATTAGAAACACTTTATTTAAAATTGTCTTATTCCATACAATGGACTATTCAGCAATAAAAATGGAAATTCTGATACATGCTATATCATACATGTATCATGTATGAAAACAAGCTAAGTGAAAGAAGCCAGACACAAAAGGCCATATAATATATGATTCCATTCATATGAAATGTCCAGAATAGGCAAACTTATAGAGAGATGGAAAATAGACTGGTGTTTGCCTAGGACTGGGGATGTGGGGTTTGAGAGAGAATGACAAATGTATATGAGGTTTCTTTTTAGGAGGACAAAAAAAAAAAGCTCTAAAACTAGATTGTGGTGATGGTTATAAAACCATGCCAATATATTAAAAAACAACAACACTGAATTGTACACTTTAAATGGCTGAATTGTATGGTATGTGGATTATAGCGCAATAAAATTGTTTAAAAAAATGGTCTTGTCAGGATCCTGAGTAGTAAAAAAGGACATGTACATATTCCCATCCTACCCCTTTCTTAAGTGTGAAGTAAAAGTGATGACTCAGTTGTGATATGATATGTATATAAAATGTCAAGACTACTTTTGTTTAACAAATATACATGAAATTACAAATCCAAATGAGTCCTGTCCCCAAGAATATAGTTGCCTTAATGCTGCCCTAACTCAAAACTTGGTCCTCACATTCTCAACAATTTGGTGCCTTTGCTTGAGAAGTTTCCTCCATCTCCAATATCTTTCTTAGCACATCTTTAAATGTTCAAATCCCACCTGCCTTTAAGGCCCAGCTCATATGTTACTTCCTCCAAGAAGCCTTCCCTGGAGCTCCCATCAAAAGTAATCTCATTTACCTCCGAATTTCCATAGCACCTTGCTTCCGACTGCCACTTAGGACTTTCTATCCAGTATCATACTTACTCTACTCAATAACATACTTATTGCTTTGGCAGTAGAAAAGGTTTCAATAAATACCTGTTCAACAAATGAATGACTATGCTCAGCAATTGAGCATTTCATCTTCATCTGGTAAATTTTAGAAATATCTGAAAGTTTTTATACTCAAGATAGTAAATAAAATAGTTAGGCTAAGGAATGCCCTCTTCACTCAAAGTGTACATTTTCTTGACCAAAGTAAAACTAATTTGGCATATGTATGTAAAATAATCTGAAAGAAATTCCCAAAGAGAAGCACTGGAATAGATATAATGTCCCAAGGTAACTATGAAAGAACCCTCACCTGGATTATATAAATTCCAGAATATCTGTTCAAAAACAAGTTTCATCACTTTATTGCCAACATGTTTGTTTTTTTTTTCCTGGCAAAATTTCAGAATTCTGTACATTCTCAAGTCCTGCTAATTCTTCTTCCACTCTATTTCTGATTAATTCCTGTTCCATTTTCCCTGCCACACCCATACTCCAGGCCCTCATTTTCTTCATGACCAACTAATCTTAAAAGACTACAAGTCAATGTCCTTTGCCATAGTTCCTTCCTTCAGTAATATATACTGATCCATCCTGTGTGCCAATGTTGAGGGTAGGAACTGGAGAGTATATAAAGAAATTTCAAATGAACCTTGTTCTTCAGACCCAATTGTTAGGAACTTGAGGTAGGTATACAATTCATAACAACACTCAGCAGCACATATTTAAGGGCTACAATTGGTAGGTCCTCTGGCCTCCCCAGAATGCAACTCATATAAAATCTTCCTCACACATTCTCATTCTCTCCCCTTCTTTCTTTCTTCATCTTGTAGGTTAGGACATTCTGTTAAACTGCCCATGTCATAAGCCAATTTCATCTCCAATTTCTCTCCAACTGGCCTCCTCATCTACCAAGACAATCTACAAAGTGACTCACTCACAAGTACCTTGTTCATGATTTGCTACTTATCAGCACAACCCTTCCCACTTTCTCTGTTATTACTCACACTACTGCCAATCTCAAATTCCTTCTTTTGTATGTATTAGGAAGTATGTAACTATATGTAATTTTTCTTCAGCTTATATTTGGCCTTATTTATTTATTTGTCTTACAGTGTCTATTACAGTGTTATCTAACTCCAGGTACATATCACAATCACCAGTGGAGCTTCTTAAAAATACACAGACCAGGGAAGCGGCTGTGGCTCAATTGGTTGGGCTCCCGTTTACCATATGGGAGGCCCTGGGTTCGATTTCTGGGGCCTCCTGGTGAAGGCAAGCCAGGCTGCAAGGCATGGTGAGCTGACACAGCAAGATGACCCAACAAAGGAAGACAAGCGGATACAGAAGAACGCACAGCAAATGGACACGGAGAGCACGAACAGCAAGGGGGGGATAAATAAATAAAAATAAATCTTAAAAAAAAAAAAAATAGGGAAGCGGCTGTGGCTCAATCAGTAGGGCTCCCGTTTACCATATGGGAGGCCTGCCCGCACGGCGTGGTTAGCTGACCCAGCGAGCACGGGCAGCAAGGGGGGGATAAATGAATAAATAAATAAAATCTTTAAAAAAAAAAAAAATACACAGACCTGCACCCAACCTCTGGAGAGCTCCTCAATTAAGTCTGAGGTGGGAGCTGGACATCTTTATTTCTAAAAAGCCCCACTGGTGATTCTTATGTACACCTCAATCTGAGAACCACTGATTCATTACAATGCTCCCTACATAGCAGGCATTCAATGTTTATTAATTCATAACATTGAAGCTCATAAATAACTTTTCTCAATAGACTAACCAGAGATCAGCCCTTAGATGCTGTTCCAAGTGCAACATATGGTTTTAAGATTTCATTTCCTGCAGTGCTACATGGACAGACACTATTACCTTGTCTCTTTACATTGTTTCCTACTTGTTGAAAAATGGAGGCCTGGAATGCAGCCATGTTAGAGGAAACACTACATAAGAAAGCACTCTCAAGTCTTAGGCTAAAATTAGTTGTAAAAAGAACAAGAATAATGTAGAACTGGGCATTCTGAATGAACACAGTATTGTTACCAGATAGAGTCTTACTAGATCTATACAGAACACAGACCAGGAATTTGATCAGTGGTGTCTCCCAGTCTTCCTAGATAGCAGTTTCCCCAACTGCCTGAGACAGTCAAGGGGCCCCTGAAGAATGAGAAAGACTGTCAGCAGCTGAAGTGACTCTAGAGAGGAAAGTGCTCTAATCAGATAAATCACCCACGCCCCACCCAGATCCACAGTTGCCTCCCAACCTCCCAAATGCCCTGACACAATTATTTACATAGCTCAGTGGCAGAGCAGTATGAACTTTTTCCAAAGTTGTTCCTCACAGGCAGCAGTCGTCTGAGTCACCCACCCAGAGTGGGAAAGAAAAGTATGATATTAGTCAGGGGAGTGTTGGGAGATCCGTGACAACACCCCTTTTTCCATTTTAGAAGTGAGCTCTACCTGCCCCAGGAATCACCTCAGTTCTTAGTCACAAGCTGTGGGCCACAGGGGGTCTGCAAAACCACTCAGGCCCACCCCCACCCCCAAAAAAGTTATGGATTGCGGAGGGGGCACCCCTTCCTGCTCTCCAGCAGGGGCTGCAGATCCCAGATTCCACAGGCCTCTCGCGACAGGCAGCTCCATCTTGCTTCCCGCCAGGAGGAGGGGCCAGAAGGGAGGGCCCCCGAGTATGGAAAGGGCCCCGTGGGAGGAAGCTGTTTGACAGCAGGTAAAGCCAAGTAGAAATCTCCACAGAAAGGAAGAAAACGAAAGGCAGCGGGTTTAGACAAAAAGGCAGAAGGGTCTCGTGGTCGTGGATGACTGCATAAGGGCAGGATCCAGTGTTGGTGCCAGAGGTGTGAGCGGAGGTAAAATGTCCAGTAGAGGAGTTGGAGAGGCCAGAGACGAGTGGTCAGTGAGACAAGTGGACAAAAGGGCCAGACGCGGGGAGCGCCAAGGAGGGGTGGCGGGTAAGGCAGGTCTCAGGGCGAGGGGCAGAAGTATTAGGAGAACAACGGGGCTCAGAGAAGGAGCCCTGGGAGGAAACGCAGGGAATAGGTAGGGGAGTCCACCAGCCCGCAGGCCAGACTCGGGGGGGGGGGGGACGCTAAAAAGGAGCTGCGATCCCGGGAGCCAACGTGGGGGTCTTCCGCCTGCAGAGGGGGAGAGGCGCCCAGACATCCTGAGCACTACCGTTTACTGAGCGCCTACTACGGCCACGCGCTGCGCTGGGCAGCCCGCGAGTCCCACCCCGCTGAGCCTTGACCAGAAAGCCGGCGCCGGGCAGGCACCGCGAAGACTGCCGCCACTTCACAGACCGGGAGACCGAGGCCCGGCCAGGCTCGGCGGGGCTGGCTCAAGGTCACAGGACCGGGTGGCCGGAGCCCCAACCCAAGGCCGTCGGGCTGGAGCGCCCGCGCGCGGGCCACCGGCAGCGGACCCGCCCAGGGCACGGGTCCCGCCCCGCCCCGCTGCCAGCCGCTCACCCGGACGAGGTTGCTGACCGCCGCCTGCACGGCGGCCACGGGCGCGGTGAGGTCAGGAATGGCTTTGCCGTCCACCTCGCCCTCCTCGTGCATGATCACCAGGTGCGAGATCTGCTGCGCCACCGGCTCCAGGATGCTCTCAATCGTGCGCGTATGAAACACCGGCATCGCGGCGGCGAGCGGGGCGGCGAACCGCGGGCTACAGAGAACTGGGCTCGGCGGGGCCGGGAACGAGCGGAGACTGACTCGCGGCAGGGCAGCGACTCCCGAGAGCCGGCTTCCCTCGGCGTAACCAGCCCCGCGGCCACCCCGCCCTCTCGCGCCGCCGCGCCCAATGGCAGCGCCGCTAAGACCCGGGCCGCCAGTCCTATTGGTCGCGCTTCGAGATGCTCCGCCACCGCCACGGCGCCGCCAAGGCCCCGCCTCGCCCCGCCCCCATTCCCAAGGGAGGGGCCTGGGATTGGGGCTGCGCCGCAGGAATTGCGACCGGATTCCCGAGCCCTAACTCGGGGCGCTCCTTATAAGGGCATAGAGGGAGCGGAGCGTGCGGCTGGAGTCGGGTGGCCCGGCTCGCCGAGACCGCCTCCCGCCTCCCGCCTCGGATCTGCAGAGCCCCGCCCCTCCGCGGAATCACCACAGCGGGGCGGAGTCTCCTCACATCCCGCGGGCGCCAGTCGGGGGAGGCTGGGGTGTCGAGGGTCTCGCCGCCCCCACCCCAACTTTTCTCTTCATGAGAGGGCCTCAGAATACTCTTTCCATTTCCGCTCAGAATACGTGGAAACGTTTTTGGTAGAAGACTCGAATAACAAAAGTGCCAAGAGAAACATGAGCGTCCCATTCATTTATACACACACACTCCATTGTGAATTGTAGCCTTCTAGATGTGGCTGTGTGGTATTCCATTGCCTGAAACAAAACATAATTTATATACCCTAGTGATGGACATCTAGATTGTGCTGTGATGACTGGGTAATTTTATAACATCTATGAAAATGTAAAATCTACATACTTTTGCACTTTTACTTCCTTCTAAGTATCTGTCTTAGGTAAGTGTACCTGCCCACGATACAGAGACAAGTACAATAATGCTCATACAGAGTTATTTTTAATAGTGAGAAACAGAATCTAATATAGATAAAACGATTTAGTCTAGTCCTATCACTGCTGTCAAGATGTTTTTCTGTCTATTGCTTCACATTAATAGTTATATTTAGGTGTTGGGACTATATAAGGTTTTTTTTCTTTAATACCCCCTATGCCCCCATTTTTGCTGATTGTATGCTTCTGTGCAGTTTAACATTTTCTTTTATCCTATATATTTCCTGTAAAATTGGCAGTTGGATAAAGAGGCTCGATCATGCAGTACTCTTTTTTTTTTTTTTTCACTTTTTTTTTAAGTTACTTCGATTACATAAATATTACAGAGACTATATAGGGGATTCCTATATGCCCTGCTCCCCACACCTCCCACATTTTCCCACATTAGCAAAATCTTTCATCAGTGTGGTACATTCATTGCAATTGATAAACACATTTTGGAGCTCTGCCACTAAGCATGGATTATAGTTTACATTGTAGTTTACACTCTCCCATTCGACTCTGTAGGTTATGGCTGGATATATAATGGCCTGTATCTGTCATTGGAATGTCATTCAGGATAATTCCCAAGTCCCGAAAATGCCCCCCATTACACCTGTTTTTCCCTCTCCCTACCCCAAAACATCCATGGGTCACTGCCTCCACAACAATGGTATTTCTTACATTGCTATAATCACAGTAAGTCTATAGTAGAATACTGGTAAGTTTATTTTGGTCCATAATTCATTTCCCAATCCTGAGGACTCTGGGATGATGATGGCTACTCCACCATTAATTGAGGGGGGCTTTGATCCCATACATCCAAATGGATGGGACTCTCTTGGTTCCTTCGTATGTTGTTTGTCCATCATCTCCTCCCCGTTAGATGTCGTGGGTGAGTCCATTGAACTGGAGAGTAGGTGTTGCAACTCCCTTGAGATTCAGGGCTCAGTTGGCACATGGACAGTACAAAGATTTAAGTCTCTTGGATGTACACCTACAAACTCTAGTACTAATTATAGGTTCCAGTAGACGGACAGAAGAGTCATGCATGGGGAAACCACTGCTGAGTCTAACTCTGTCACACATGCAGTAGTCTTTTAACTAACATAACGTCCCTGCCTCCAAAATTGTAATCCAGGCTACTCCTGACTGATCATATTAACCTACCTACAATACTACATTGCACATGCAGTCCACATGCTCTGCACCATCCACATCCATATCCACTTCTGTCTCTCTTCTCCCCCACATTAGCACGCACATGCTAATGTCTTCCATTGGCACCTGTTAACACATTTTAATATCAATACCCTCCAGTATCTGAGCCCAGACCAACTCTACCATCTTCTGCTTCCCCTCCCAGGCCCACAAATGGGTAGGTTAAACAGTGCAAAGAGCACAAACTCAGAGTAATCCCAAACTCAAGCCATAATACCAGCTTTGCAACTTGATTAGGATATAACTCTGGTGAGTTACTTTTTGTCTCTATGCCCGAATTTCTTTTGTTGTAAAAGTGGGATAATACCACCCTCATAGAGCTGCCGTAAGGCCCTGGTGAGTGCACTTATATAAAGCACCCAGGAGACCCTCAGTAAAGGGGAGATGTTATTATTATTGGAGCAGTCACAAATAAACATATTCACAGTCTCTGAAAATTCCTCATGGAGTTTCACTTTTGAGCCTTTGCCCACATTTCTTTCCTGCCTAGAAAGCTCTCTCTGCTTGTCTATATCTTACCTACTGTGGTAGGCAGAATTCTAAGATGCCTGCCAAGATTTCCCACCCATGGTGTACTTACTCTGCATAAGCCCCAAGAAAAGAAATATGATGTGATTAGCTTATATTATATAGTATCTTATCCAGAGATTATCCAGGTGGGCCTGACCTAATCATATTAGCTCCTTTAAAGCAGAGTGTTTTCTAAAGCTGTTAACAGAAGAGGAAGTCAAATATTTGAGGCACTATTTGACAAGCCATTTTTGGCTTAAAGATAGAGGAGGCCATGTGTGTCAAGGAATGCAGGTAGCTTCTAGGAGCTGAATACCTGACAGCCAGCAAGGAAACAGGGACCTCAGTCCCATAGCTGCAAGGAACTGAATTGTGCCAGCAACAAAAATGAGCTTAGAAGCAGAATCCCCCCCCCCCAGAACCTCCACACGAGAACTTGGTCCAGTCAACACCCTGATTTCAGCCTGTGAAACTAAGCAGAGAACCTAGCCACACTGTACAGGACTTCTGACTTGTAAAACGTGAAATAATAGATGGGTGTTGGCTTAAGCCACTAAATTTGTGGTAATTTGTTACACAGCAATGGGATACTAATATACTTACCTTCAAGGTCCATTTCTCTCTACGATTTCCCACTATAATGCCCTGGCATGAGCAGTTTGTGTTAATCCTCTCTCCTTCACAGCACTTATCAAAATTGTTCTTTTATATGACCATTTTACATTTGTCTCCTGTCTGTGATAGAGACTTCTAGATGTTCCCCAATATCCCATTCTGTTCTTCCACAGTAATGGAACCTCAGATTTATAGCTGGGTACCAAGCCACACAATTCCACTTTGACACTTGGCAAGTGACAAAATGTGATGGTTAATTTCATGTGTCAACTTGGCTAAGTTATGGTGCCTGGTTGTTTGGTCAAGCAAGCACTGGCCTGATTGCTACTGTGAAGGTATTTCATAGATGGGTTTGCGTCTAGAGTCAGTTGATTGCATCTACAGTCAACAAAGGAGATTGCCCTCAGCAATGGGGGGAGTCTCCTCAATCCAATCAGTTGCCATTCTTAAAAGTCAGAACTGAGGATTTCAGAAGTCAAAAAGAATTCCTGTCTCTACTTCAGCCAGACAGCTTCTCCTGGGAATTCAACTTCACTTTCATCAGAGCTTCCAACTTACCTTACAGAATTAAGACTTGCAATCTCCACAGTTGCATGAGCCAATTCCAATAATGGATCTCTTTATATATATATGATATATATATATATATCCTATCAGTTCTATTTCTCTGGACAACCCTGACTAATACATAAAGCTTCAGTTTTCTCATCTCTAAAATGGGGATAATAATGTTTTTCATCTTATTCAATATAAAGGGTTTAGCGTGTAGTAAACACTTTTATTTTTTTTTATTTTTTTATTTTATTTTTTTACCGGGAGGTCCCGGGGAACGAACCCGGGTCCCTCCATATGGGAGACGGACACCCAACCAGTTGAGCCACATCCGACCCCCGTGAACACTTTTAAAAAATGTTAGCTGATAGGTCAATTCACAGACTGCACTAAACTAAGGAACCATCATGAAATTAAGTCACAAATATGTAGTAAAGACCATGTGGTACTTAAGTTCTAAGCAGAAGGAGATCACTACAGGCCTAAGGGTAGGAAAGAACTAGTGGACTAAATCTGGCCTTAAAGGAAGAATGTTTGGTTAGGCAAGCAAGAGGGCAGACATTCCAGAATGAGCAAGGCCCGGAGGTGGGGAACTATTAGTGGATGGTGATTAAATTAGTCAGACTGATGTGAATGTTCACTTTGCTCTAAGATAAGGATGAAAAGTAAATTTCCACCAGATTATAACCTGCAGAGGTTAAGCACTGTGTAAAACGTGCTCTTGGTTGTCGCTAGCTCAACATGACTCTTTGCCATGTTATTCATTTGAAAGCCATTAACAATAGGGAACATTAAAAAGTAGGTTTACCTACTTTTAGCATATCTAAGTTACACGGTGCCCCCATGACATGGGAAACTTTCAATTATTTTAAGTCCAAAGCAATTCTCTGAGGTAGATAGAAAACAAGAAGTATAGCTCTCTTTCATTACACAGACTGGGAAATTGAGACATAGTAGCAACTGTCAGTTGTGAGTACAACTCATGGAAATTTTAGTCAAGCATAGAACTGGTATAAAACCTGAGTATTCTATATTTCGTTGAGATGTTCAGTTTCTCTCCACATTTCTGTGTACTGTCCTCCTGATTAGTTTTTGGACTGCTGTATATTGGCTATGTGTCTAAGGATGGACTTACAGCTTCTCAAACACTCCTATCGGTACCAACACACACACTTCCTGCCCACATGGGTGAACCTACAACTTACACACACACACAACATTCCCCACCTCACCACAGATGCACCTTCTCTCTCAACTTAGACCACCTCACTAGCCCCTTCCCCACACTGTTCCCACATTAAAACCACACAGGGGTTTGGTCAATTGACAATCGTCCCCCCATCCCTTCAAGCCCCAGATGCTGACATGTACACCACACCCCACTCCTTAACCCCACCCAAAACCACAACCACTTCCCCCATCACTTTGAAAAAGTGTGGCTCTTCTCTTTTTTTGACCAATTATCATTTTTTAATTCTACATGGATTTAAATCATTTTCAGCTTTACACTTTTAATAACATTCACACTTTTTTTATTGCACTTCAATCTTCTCTACTGTATGAAAAAGCTACAAAGGAGGCCATTAAAAATTATGTAAAATTCCAGCTCCCGGAGATAACTATTAACATTTTATTATATTACCCTAGTTCTTTTTTTTTCTGTGCGTTTCAGTTTTTTCTCAAATTTTTTAGATAATTTACATACCATAAATTCACCCTTTAAAGTGTTCAATTTTTCTTCCTGTTTTTTTCACTTTAGCATTATTATAGCAAGAACATATACCCATGACATTGAATGTTCTTCAAAAATATGATTTTTTATAGCCATATAACATTCGAAGTGTGCAAGATCCAGAATTTACTTAACCATCTCCCTGTTATTGGACATTTAGGTTGTCTCCAACTTTTCACTATTGTAAGTAATGCTTTGAAAAATATCCTTGAATTTTTATTTTTATAGGCTTTGAATTGTTGCTTTAACACATTTATTACTTATAAAAGTGGTTAAACACTGTTGGTTAGCTTATAAAATCTAGTATAGTGGGGCGGTGTATTCATAATCCATTGCTGCATATAAATCACTCCAAAACAATAAGCCTTTTTATCTCTCATTGTTTCTGTGCTCAGGAATTTGTAATCAGCTTGACTGGAAGTTCTAGCTGAGGGTCTCTCATGACTTGCAGTCAGATGGTAGCTACAGCTGGGATCATCTTGAAGAGACTATCCCACTCACATATCTGATACCTGTACTGGGAAGACTCGAAGAGCATGGTGCTTGAATGGATGGAACTCTTTCTATTTCTAGGTGTCTCCTCCACACCATGGTATCTCCAGCATGGTGGCTTCAGGGTAGCCACACATCTTACACAGACCTCAGAGCTCCAAAGGCACGTATTCCAAGAGATCAAGAGCTAGGCAGAAGCTGTATCACCTTTTCTAACTTAGCCTCAAAGAAATGAATATCACTTCCACCTTAGTCACAGGCCTGATCAGATTCTAGAGAGATCCCACTCCTTGATGGAAGAATGTCAATGTCGCATTGTAAGAGCAACATTTGGAAAATACAGTCTGATTCAGGAGACAACATGCTTCTCCAACCCTAAGAGTACCTGGTACAGGAATGCCACACTTTTCAGAAATTCATGTAGAAATCTCATCTAAGAAATTTATAAATTTAGTAAACCATTCTCACAAGCATATCACCCATTTATCTCTCATCCCTCTTCATCCTAGATCATTTAGAAGTTCCTCATCATCATCTTCAACTTTCTATCCTGTCCAGCTCACCTGTTAACTGTATGTGTCACGTAGCCTGACTGTACAGCATCTGGCAGCTCTGCGTTTTGCCAACCGTAACAGATATCTTTCAGATGTGCTACTGACGAGGACATCAAATTCAGCACCATTAGGTTGGGCAACAAAGAAAAATCTAGGAAACTCAGGCATAACTTTCCAATTAGCTGACCATTGTCAGACATTAGCTGGTCATTTGTGGATGGGTGGACTTTGAGAGAAAAACCCTCAAGATCTCACCCTCAGAAATATTTGGAAATAGTATTTTTAAATATAGACTTTGTGGGAAGCGGCTGTGGCTCAATCAGTGGGGCTCCCGTTTACCATATGGGAGGCCCCGGATTCGGTTCCCGGGGCCTCCTGGTGAAGGCAAGCCCGCCCGCACGGCGTGGTTGGCTGGCCCAGCGAGCGCAAGCAGCAAGGGGGGGAAAAATGAATAAATAAATAAAATCTTTAAAAAATAAATAAATAAAAAGTTTTAAAATAAAAAAAAATATAGACTTTGTATATGATGGTTTTAAATGTTTTATTTTATATTTCTTCAATAAAATGTTATTACTTTTTTCATAGAGAGATATACCTTTCTTATTAAATTTATTGCTAGATATTTATGGTTTGTTGCTAACTGGGATAGCTTTTTTTTTTTTTCATTAGCATTTTTAGGAACTTATTTCTAACTTAAAGAAAAACTATTTTTAAATTTTACCTTAAGTTAAATTCTCTTATTAATGATAAATAAGCTTGTTTTCTTGGTGTGTATGATCTTTTGGATTTTCTTGTTATGCAACCATATCATCTGAAAAATCAAATTTACTTGGCCACTATATTTTGAATATTTGTTTCCATATATTTTGGGTTTTTTTTTTTTTATCTTATTGCATCAACTACAACCTTCAATATGTCAAAATATTGATCATGATAGTCATACCTTTTTATAATATAATGATTTTAGTATGTCACCATTTAAAATTATTATATTCTTTGTTTTGATAAATAATAGATTATGTTTTAGTCTAAACATATATGGGCCAACTAGAACAACTGCAGAGAAGATATGTACCCATTAAGAATGCTTTGAGCTGCAAATAGCAGAAAACCTAAGATGACCATAAACAGATAAGAATGTAGTGGTAAATATTTGGGGGCATGTAAACAAATAGGGTTTTATTTTCCTTACATAAGAAATTGGAGATTAACAGGGGCTGGGTTTGATTTGGCTGATGAGGCTTCAAGGATTCCAGCTCTTTTCAATCTTCACTTTTCCATCCTTTATGTTTGAGCTTTTCATCATCAAACTTGTTGCCTCATGGTTTAAAAAAAGAAAAAGAAAAAGCTGCTATAGCTCTAGTAATTAACACCACATCCAAAGGAGCAGGAATCAGGGATAGATAGCAGCAGTAAAAGAAAAACTGTCCCAGAAACCTCTCAGGAGGCTTACAATTCCTCTGGCTTACTGCTAGTACAGAGAGAAGGAACCCAATGAGTCTAACATTCTCCTTGATTTAGGAGGTAGAGCTGGGAGGACCAAGAAATATAGGAGACTAGTTCACAGGAAAGAGTACCAGAAAGGAGAGAGCTGCACGGAAAGGAGAACTCCAGAGTGCGGCAGAAGGTCACCCTTGTGTCGTCAGCTGAGTATCAGCACAAACGTGAGGAAATTATCCAAAGCTGGGAAAGAACAATCTGGAAGGGGCAGGTGGAACAATCCACAGAGCTCACACCTTTCAAAAATGAAAGCAAAATAAGGACTTTTGCAGATATAGAAATGCTCACTTTGCTTGTTTCCCTTCTCTCAGATCACTATCATTTTCAACCTGTTGTTCAATGTTTGAAATGATTGTTTCATTTATTTTGTGTGATTTTTTTTTTCTTTCATTGTATTAGGCAGGAGGTAAATCTGGTCCCTATCACTCCATCTTGGTAAAAAGCAGAAGTCAAATCTTCCTTAAAACTTTTAACTGAATTGGCCAAGGAAATTGAACAAGGAAATGAGTAACTTGCTTTTTTAGCCCCTATAATGTGAGGTATGCAAGGGAAATGGTAGTTGGGTTAACCAACTAATTGTGTCACCACAGAGTATTAGTTAAAAGTGTTAAGCATATGTTTAGAGTTGAGTTGGAACCCATAGGGTAATTATCTTTCATATTATGTAGGGACCATCTGCAGGGATCCAAAGTACAAAGACAAGATCCCACAAACAGATTGGAGGGATAAGACCACCCCTCCCCCAACCTAGGTGCAACTGGAACCTATAGTAGTCTAAGCTCTCTTCCTGGTGACTACTCTCTATCAAGTGCATTAACAGGTCCCAACCAAAGACACCTCAAAATGGAGCAGCTTCACCACACACTTCTATCCCAAATTTCTAGAAGAGAAGTCCTATTGTCCACTATCTGCCCTTCAGCCCAGAGCTGTTCAGAATTCTTGGGCCAAACAGAGTTCAATAAACTTCATCAATACTTCATCAATACTAAGTAAGACAATGGATTGTCTACTTTTTCCCTCTTCCTTTCTATCTCCTTTTTCTTCTCCAGGTCAAAATGGGCAAAGTCCACAAGAGAATCCTAAATCATTGCCTTTTTCTCTGTTTTTCCTTTGTAGCCTTTGGTTAAAGCTATCTGCTACATAGAAACGTTAAGGAAACTTGATCTGGGCTTTAAAATTAAAACCCACATTCATTTCTCACAGACTTTGAATGTGACCTTTAGGTGCTACTGTCTCTTCCAGTCCAGATATAATTTAACAATTTGTATAGATATTACTGATCAAAAGGGTCTGGAAATAAAGCAGTAAGTTTATATGTGGTGGAGAACCAAAGCAGTTTGGGGCTACTGAAAAAAATCTTAGGCAAATTTTAGTAAGTAGCCCAAGAAATTGAGGCATGGAAAAGAACAAATGTAGAAAACTATAGATTGAACACTGCTCTTCAGGGTTGCTAAAAGGTATACCCAATTTACATTATCAAACATTTAATTTATTGATCTACAGCAAGTATATTTAAGTTACTTACTGTATTTGATTTTCTTCCAAGAACAATGGATGGATACTTTGTTTACATTTACATAATTTAAAAAACAAACTGGCAGCTTTCCCAGAACAGAGGACAATCTGCTTTAAATGTGTATCGAAGTCTTCACTTGCTAGAAGGCAGGAATTGCATTGTAACTTTTAGGTAACAGGTTTTTGTTGTTGTTGTTGTTTTTCATTCTCTCCCTCCCTCCCCCCCTGCCGTTTTGCGCTTGCTGTCTACTCTCTGTGTCTTCTTCTGTGTCTGCTTGTCTTCTCTTTAGGCAGCACCAGGGAACTGATTCTGGGATCTTCTGGAGCGGGAGAGAGGTGCTCAATCTCTTGATTGCCTGGTCTACTGCGTTTCTTATTGTCTCTCCTCTGAGTCTCTTTTTGTTGCATCATCTTGCTGTGCCAGCACTCCGCATGGGCCAGCTTGCCTTTCACCAGGAGGTCCCAGGAATCAAACCCTGGACCTCCTATATGGTACATGGGAGCCCAATAGCTTGAGCCTCATCTGTTTCCTTTAGGTAACAGTTTTTTATTCTGCTTTACAAATCTCAAGATCCAGTCTCTGTCAGGACAATCCATTGCACATACATTGTCTCCTTTAGTCCTCAAAACAGTAATGTCTTTTCATTAATCCTGTTTTATAGAAGAGGAAATTTCATTTCAGAGAAGTTAGGAAATTTATCCAAGCTTACTCAATCAATCTTAGAGAAAGAAATTAAGCCCAGCTCATTCTACCTCACAATCTCACATCTTTCCACAGCTTTCAGAGATGCAGCTGAAAATCTAGTTTGCTAAGATCTTAGTCAGTAATAATATATGTGGAGCGTTAAGCAAACTTGCTTGTCCTTTTTGTTGCCTAAGAATGAAGTGGGGAGCGGATGTAGCTCAAGTGGTTGAGCATCTGCTACCCATGTAAGAGGTCCCAGGTGAGATCCCTAGTACCTACTAAAAATAAAAACAAAACAAACAAATGGGAAAAAAAAAACAACCGTCATTGGAGAACAGATGTAGCTCAGTGATTGAGCGCCTGCTTCCCATGTGTGAGGTCCTGGGTTGAATTGCCGGTACCTAATGAAGGGTCTGTGAACTACCTGGTCAAACCAGTTGAATATTCATAAATGTTTGCTAACATATATTGTTTACGTTTCTGACACATTGGGGGGAAAGCCATCTCCTTTTCCGCCTTCATTGGGGCTGAGCTTTCAGCTAGTGTTTTGCAAAGGGTGAGGGTTAGCATTCCAGGGTTGAACTAATAAGTAAATACAGATTTCTCACTATTAGAGGAAGGAGTCACCAATATAGAAACTGGGAAGTCTAGAATAAACCCTGTAGTATTGGGTAGGAATCAGAGGTATTGGTACCATGGTCTTTAACAGATAATACAAACAGATTAGATAGATGGTTGATAGATTAGATAGATGATGATTATGATAGGTAGGTAGGTAGGTAGGTAGGTAGGTAGATAGATAGATAGATAGATAGATAGATAGATAGATAGATAGATAGATAGATA